>JBBPCW010000027.1:6934070-6945364 GCA_037974425.1 Phenacogrammus interruptus | reverse complement strand
GTCCAGTGATTAAGATATGGGCTGCCAGTCTCTGTTTTAATACACTATTTTGTTAAAGGACTCCAGAGAATGTTGTTTTTTCACCAGTTTTTAAAGAACTTGCTCTGAATGGACTTTGTTCACGCACTATGATCAGAATATTAAAATGTACTTGGATATTTGTTTTATGAGAGAAGATATTTAATTGTATAAAATTTCAGCTATCTTACTTTTAGGCTATTCATGAGTGGGGGCCAAATAAAATATATTATTTCAAATTATATTATTTTGTGCATTGTTTGAATGCTAAATAAACATGTTCATAGTTTTGTAACAGATTCTTTTAATAATTTAATAATAAATTTTGTTTTCGGCTTCAGTTTTCTGCCAAGTGTTTCCCCATTTTCGGTTTCCGGTTTCGGTCCAAAAAAAATCCTTTCGGTGCATCACTAGTTGTGATGTCACATGGTTTGGAGTTAGCCGTTAGATTGTGCTATAAAAAAATTAGCAGCACGCTGTACTCGTGATAGTAATAATGATGACATGCGATGCCATGCAATGTTATGCAATGTTTTTCCAGCCTCAACCTTGATGTCACTTGATTCATGAACCCCGATCCTTCCCTTTCCTACCCCCCTAATCTACACTTTCACTCTTCAGCTCTTTTGACGTTGACAAGTAACCTGAAGGTTCCACAGAATCTACTCGACCAGCATGAGCGAACCAGCAGACACCGCCGGTGTCCCCTCAGGTGTCCCCTCAGGTGTCCCCTCAGGTGTCCCCTCAGGTGTCTCATAACTTTCTATTATGCTAACCTTTTATTCACTGTGCTCTCTTTCAGTGCTATGTTTTTGGGTTGGGGTGATCAGGCACTGGCTGGTTCACTTTGAAGGGGTATACTGTAAAATTTCAGCTGCACTGGTATAGGCAGATTAGTTATGAATCATAACATTCTAGTTTTGGTGTAATAACAGGACATTGATAATTATTTATCTCTAGTGACATTTGCATCTCTTGCTCTGCTCATGCTCTTTACTGGACACAGCATTGGCAACTTGTTAATGGCTTCCTTTTTCCATATCATGTTTTATTTGTGTTTTTGTTTTGTTTTTTAATTTCCATGCTGTGATCATGCAGTAGGCCAATTCAACCCTTGATAGGTTGAGGAAAAGGAACCAGACAGTGTATTAGCAGGGATCTTGTGTTTACAAGGTTTAAAAAAGAAATTCCAAGGACTCTGCAGAGTATAATATAATTTGCCAGTAATTATTTGAGCTAGCCTAACTGTCTGTCTGTCAGTGTCAATCAAACCTGTCTATCTGTCAAAATCAATCAATCTATCAAAAGCTATAGAAATTGTTTATCATTCAACATTTGCTGCACACCTGGTTGTCTCAGTAGAGTTCAGATGCAGAAAGGAAAATCTTGGGAAACCCTTGATTAGTCCATCTTCTAGTCTATCTTTGCTGGGGTTACAGTAATTTTATTTTCTATTCTGGAATGAATTTAGTGGGAGTTTTTCTTAGCTGATATTTCCCAACAGTCACTGCTTGCCAAATTCAGATTACATTTGCCATATGATGGAGTATGATGGTGTTCCAAGTAAAAATAGACATGCTGTTCTTATCCCTTATCATCATCATAACAAAAAAAATAAGCATTTAGATGGACTTGATGTTTTGATAGTGCGGAGACGTCTGTTGCCTGCATTTAAACTGAACAGCAATATGTGTACTTAATGAAAAACTGTTGACTGTGACTTGATTGCTTTAGTTTGAAGTCTTGCTGATGCACATAATTAGCTGAAGAGCCTCATGTGTATTAGTGCTCACAATCCAGGCATCTCTGCTGTAATTTCATTTAAAGTTTAATTTAAAGGCTCTCTGACCATTGTCTCTGCCTGCCTGTGGCAGTGTAGTTCAAAAGAGTTTACTGGCATGGATAATTAAACAGTCAGTGACTTACTAATAATCGCTGTGTTTAAAGGAATAGTTTAAATTAAAAGTTGTCATCATTTTCCTCTTTTTATTCGGAATGTATTTGTAAAGTATCAGCCAAAGTTTAACCTCATTAGTTGTGCACTGCAGCTATAGGTCTAATGGAACTAACACGAAACAAACTTTAAATGACACTTTTTTGTTTTCTGAATGCTTTATGAAACGCTGTTACAATGGGAGAAAATAATTAGTTGAGGTAGTTTAATTTTTATGGAGAGACAAAATTTCCACAAAAAAAACACGTTACATAAGTTTTAAAATGATTTACATGTCATTGAGTGAAATAAGTATCCTCTACAACCCAGCCACAGACTGGCTGTGTGCCCATGTTGCCCACAGAATACAATAAATCTATCAATTACAGATACTTCTGCTTTGTTAGGGTCTGTATGCATGACATGAAATTAAGCATAGTGAATCTGTCATAGATGAATGCACTGCAGAAAATGGAACATTAAATAAATTCAGAAAAAATCCACCAGAGATCATTAGTGTGTGTGATTCCTCTGTGCTTATTCACATGTTTCAGCAGTTTAAACTCAAAAATAACTCCTTGACCCACGCTTTTCTACTTTTGCCCTAGCACCCGCCCCAACAGACATCAAACTGCCGGCCACTGGGGGGAAGAAACAAAACAAGAAGAAGGTGGAGGAAGTGGTGGAGGAGGAGGAGGAGGAATATGTGGTGGAGAAAGTTCTGGACCGACGGGTGGTGAAGGGCAGGACTGAGTTCTTGCTCAAATGGAAGGGCTTCTCAAAGTGAGTCCAGTAGATTCAGTGTTTCTGTATTTTCTTTGCAACAGAATAGGGATAGGCAGCACTGCCTAATATAAATTGTGTTTGTGTTTCACAAACCATACATTTGTAAAACACCAATTTTCAGGAGCTAAAAACATGATTCTAGTCCCAGAATCTGTACTTCAGATTCTGATTTAGGGCTTAAGTAATTATTTTTTTTTCTCATAAATTTATAACCTGGTGGCAAAAAATAATGCAAACATTATACATGCTTGAGCTGTACCTGAAGTTTCTAAACCCTTCTGAGACGTCAGCTATTTTCTGTGGCCTGCTTTAACGACTGAGTCTAAATTTTATATTTTGATCAGCGACGACAACACGTGGGAGCCCGAAGATAACCTTGACTGTCCTGACCTGATAGCGGAGTTCCTAACTTCACAAAAAAAGGCTGGAGAGGGCGAAAAAAAAGACGGCAAGAGGAAAGCAGGCGAGTCAGACAATGAGGCCGGGGGTGATGACAGACCTAAAAAGAGAAAAGATGAGGTAAGACTTTATGGCCTTGCCCAATGCCTCCCCTTGGAAAAATAAAAATATTTAATAAGCTTAATCTACATCAGGTAAATATCTTTATTGGTGAAATAAATCATCCTTATTTTCTGATGTTCTGCTGGATAAGGACCACTCACTGAGATTTTATTAGTCTTTATTTAAGAGAAGTTGCACTTCAATTACAATTAAAGTGCTTAGCTGACGCTTAACAGATGGAAGCCCAAATTCAAACTGCAGTTCCTCATCTCAATTTCCTGTAGCAGGAGAAGCCCAGGGGTTTTGCCCGTGGTTTGGACCCCGAACGCATTATTGGAGCCACAGATTCCAGTGGAGAGCTGATGTTCCTTATGAAGTGGTGAGTGAAAGCATATTCCACTTTTATCAACCTCTGTAGTAATTAACACACTGTGAGGTTCATAAAGGGAGGTCAGCGAACAGGCAGGAGCACTCATAATTCCACTTGTGGAATCAGCAAGTCAGTAAGTCATGTGTGCTCTTGCTCTGTTGGAATAAAAATCTATAACCCCCCAGGCCCTGGCTGAGACTGTGCTCTCTGCTCCCAAAAGATGTGTTTAGTCAAGGATTTGGCTCATGTAATTTGATGAAAATGAACCATTTGAAATTTGCTTTCTCTCTCTGTACCAATGCCCTGCAGGAAAAATTCAGACGAGGCAGACCTTGTGCCAGCGAAAGAGGCTAACGTGAAGTGCCCACAAGTTGTCATTTCTTTCTATGAAGAACGGCTCACATGGCACTCATACCCCACTGAGGAAGAGGAGAAAAAAGATGACAAAAACTAACCAACAGAAGATGTGATGTTGCAGGTCAGAAGGATTGGGGTGGGGTTGGGGACGACAACTTGGCATTTATATCAAGATGTGTGGAGATGAGGGAGCAGGAACTTGTTTGCTCTTTTCTTTTTAACTGTATTGCCATAAAACTTGGACACTTGATACTGTAAACACACGTAGAGGTGCAGTCATCAGCAGAGTTTGCAGAGTTATGAAAGGGGGGGTGGGCGGGGGGGTGGAATAGGTGTTTGTATAATAATCAAGCTTTTCTCTTTTTGTTTTGTTTTGGATTATGGGAAATGTAGTCTGCCAAGCTTCCATTAGATTTTTTTTTTTTTTTTGCTGTTAGAATAAGCTGCTTCAGGTGTTTTGCTTGTTTGCTTGTTTTGTTTTTTGTTATTTAATCTATTGCTGACATTATCTGCATTACTGACAAAGCCACTATTCCTTAATGTTCATGCATATTTTTTTCCATGGGAATTTCTTCTCGTCACTTCATGTTTATTTCTGCCTTTAAATGTTCAGTTTGTATTGGTGTTTTGAAGAAAGGGTAACTCGGAACAAGTATGATTTTATGACGTGAGGTGAGTCGTCATTTAAAGAGAGTTTAAAGCCTTTGACACACTTATAGCACCAGATATCTCAGATACCTGTGTAATCAGCCATGGTTGCATGTTTGAGAAACTTTTCCCTAGCTTAAAGTGATGGGGGTTGTGTGCAGTTGTCTCATTTCTGTGTAGGAAGCAAACAGATACACATTTTTGGGTTACTTCAACATTCATTTTTGTCAGCGTGAAAATTCCCATGTCTCAGCTAAGAAGCTTCCCTTAGGAAGTAGCCTCATACTGACAGAGTAGGGTAGATATCTGTGGAGTTTCTATGAAGATGCTGTTCCAGACACTCTCCTGTAATTTTAGAGGCTCTTAAAATGTTTTTTGTCTTCTTTTAGCTGCATTTCAAAGTTCAAAGACCGCCAGTCATATGAGCATCTAGTGGATATTCATCCTTACATATAAAGTTTTTAGGATTCAGTATTCTGTTCCCATAACCTCTGCCTCAACTTTGGAAACTACTTTTCCCATAATCGTATTGTGTTGCTTTCTTTTCGTGTAGTGGGCAACAGAGACTTTTGCACCTGGCCATTTTACGTTTGAATAGGTGAGACATAGTTTCATATCAGGACACCAGTTCTGTTGGAGAATGCATGTTTCCACCTGGTGAGACAACATGCTCCTGTTGTCTTCAGCGATTAAGTGGAATGTACTGCACAATTCACAGCACTGTTTTCAGAAATGGACCAAGTAACTAAATAATGCTTCAAAGCTTTTCTGTTAAATGGTGACATGAATCATTGTATAAAGCATCAGATTCTGTAAAAACCTACCAATGAAATAACTTTGGTTTTAGAAGAAACAGAATGCCAGCAACATATCCTTCTACTTTTAAACACCAAGTTGGTGAGTTGAGTCACCTGGCCTGTTTGAGACCTATATTTATAGAGGTGCGCTGTCTTTTCTGTTTGTCTGCTTTTGAGGAGCTCCAGTTTTGTGTGCTTTCATTCAGTTACATGCCACTGTTACCTGTCTGTCTCTTCCCTCTTTTAGACGCCATCTTTGTGAAGCATGTTGTCACTGTTTTTGAATAAATCTATTTCTCTTTTTCTTTTCCTTTTTTTAAATAAATTGTGTTTTTATTAAAAATGATGTCTGTTCGTTATATTGTGGTAGCAAGATATCTTTAGTCCCTACTATGAGAAATAAAGAGAAGTAGTCTGGCTAGTTTTCAATGATGGTAGATGCTGTGCGTGCCAGAGCTTTGAAAAAAATACCTAGTGGACTAATGAGGAAATACGTTTCTAGCTGAGGTTAAAAAAATAAATCAGTTTGCCTCACATGTTGATACCAATACAGTCTACTTCCTTGAAATGATCAGGTTTTATTTCAGATAACTAGCCGTTATTAGGATTTTTAATATGAAATACTCCCAGTCATTTTAATTACACAAGTTGGCATATTGATTGATTCAAGGCCAGAGTAGACTGGACAAATAAGAACAAACAAAAGATTTGGTGGTCTGCCATTCATGCTCATTGGTTTAATAGCTGGTTTAACAACTGGTTTTGCCTTGCAGGACAACTGCAAATATTAAGTCTGTGTACTCTGGCTTTCAGAGTAAAGGTTTACATTTACAGAATTTAGTAGATATTTTTTTTTTCTAAAGCAGCCTCTATCCCCAAACTACAGGGGATAGTCTCTCCGGAGCATCTTGGGGTTAAAGGTCTTGCTCAGGAAGCTAGTGGTGGTATGCTGAAGGTACGATTCAAACCCATGATCTATTGGTCCAGAGGCAAGTATCCTACCCACTACAGGAGATAGTAGAGCTAAACTGGGCTAAAATATTATCTGAAATAGAACTGGCAGATGTTTGTTTGTAGTGCTGGAAGATTAATTGACTGTTGCACCATGACCTGTGCTCTTGAGGGTGGCCATTTGATTTCACTTGTCGTTCTGAAAGCATATTAGGGCATCGAGCCAAACTACATATATTAACAACCAACAAACAGGTGTAAGACAATAAATATATTTAATTAGACAATGGAAACAATCCCAGCTTGTCACCAAGAATTCATATTCAAGAATGAAAATGTTGCATTATAAAAGTGAACACATAGCATATGTGAGAAGAAATCACAAACTGCTTCTTAAAGACTATCAGGGAAAGTAGAAAGAAAAGCATCAGTACAGTCCCATTTCCCAGTTTCCCTGATAACTATAACAATACTTTTTTAAAAACTGTAAAGGTGCTATAGATAACACATTTAAGTGATCATCTGAGTTTTTTACAGCAAGGAGCTGATGTGAATATTTTGTTACTGATGCCTTAATCAATCTTCAAATAAGTTCTGATACTTATCATTGACGTAATACAGGCAAATATTACACACTCCTGTTGTGCATTGCTGACCAATATGATTCAGTTATCTGCTGAATGAATGAACATAATTTTTCTTAAAAAGGACATGAATGTTCGTCTGAGGGGCTTCCCTAAATTTGTTAGGTTGTCATTAAACCTCCAGTTTAGTTGAATGCCATATAGGTCAACTTGTATTGCTGTAAGAGAATAAAGAAGGTGTTTATGGTCAGCAGAATCAGCTCCATAAATTGAATGGTTATCAACATATATGGACCATTAACCACAAATAGGTATTATACAGGTTAAAAGTGTAGTGTATTTTGAAGGTCTTGCACAACAATCAGGTCTTGTGGCCTTAGGCCTGTCTCCTTTGAGTGTTTTTTTTTCTTCATTTAAAGACAGTAGTGTACTGATTTTGCAACTTTTTTTAAATAAAAAGCACCTCATTTTATACTTGAAGCCTTTGCTTCCACTCCTATTCCACTTCGGAGACTTTTCTTGTCTTTGGCTTCTGTTTAATGTTAACACTGCAACCAATTCCTTAATAAAGTGTGGCACTTTCCTAAGAAGATGTTTTTTTTATTTCTGCAAACAGCCTTATTTAAAAACTGCACAGCAGTTAAAAGCGATGCGAGTCTTACTTATCACACTTTTTCCATCGTTTGATGTAACTGTCTTGGGTGTTTTCCCTTCACTGAATTACAGCAAACCTCAGAAGTAAGCAGACTCGGCAACAAAAGGGAGAACATTTTCCCTGTTTTCTTCATTAGCGTTTGGAAACGACATTGCCTGGCCTGCAGAACTGAAACTAATATTATCCATCAGCTCACTTCTTCTCTGTCTGCCTCCTGCCAGACTTCCGTCTGGACCCTGAACTGTAGCGAGCAGATAATGTGTGATTATTGTTGCCCTGTTGCAAGACAAAGTCATTGGGCGTGCAGAGCATTCCTTGCTCCTCCCTGAGTAGACCGTACACTTCTTGGTAGAGGTCATTGAGGCGTTGCTTCATCTCTCTGACTGAGCGTGAGATTTCAGACTTTTCTCTGAGAAGTCTGGTGCGTTGACGGCGCAGGCCATCAACACTGTGTTCCAGGCCCAGTAAGACATCGAGCTTCCGCCGCCGACAGTTTTGTGCTGCCATCTTGTTTTTGCCTCTGCGGCGAATGTCTCTGATAAGCGTGAGCTGAGCCTCATTTAGGCGGTGCTTGGAAAGTAGCTTGTTAAACTCCTCCACAGGCAAGTTAATTATACAGTCATTGGAAAATGGAATCTTCATGGCGCGTGCCTGATTCTCATCCCTGCTGGAAACCTTGTCCTCAAAGTCATGCTCTAGAAGCTCATCTGGATGCTGCTTTGGAGACTTTCTTTGGCTGGTGCATTGAGGCTGATTGTAGGTGTGGTCATGGCCAATGTGCTCAAGCCAGGGTAAATTGCGGAAACGACTGCCCTGCATGTAATTAAAATGGCACATCTTATTCTGTTCTTCACAATAACCTCCAACAGCACCTTCCTCTTCCTCATCATCATCATCTGTGAGTTCCTCTTTCATGTGGGTGTATCCTGCAGCCCCCTCCTCGGGAGTTAACTCTGTGGATGATATGGATGATGATGAGCAAGAGGAGGATGAAGAAGAACATGAGGATTCAGATCCACTTGGGGAAGCCGGACTTTGACTGAAATCCAGGGACAGCCCAGAGTCGGAGTCTGTCGGGTCCTGTTCCACACTTGGTGAAACCTGGGACTGGCTCAATCCTTCCTCCAAAGCTAGATCCAGCAGACTGATCTCTTCAAACATGGCTTCTTCTAGGAGAGGACCAAAAAGGCTTGGCAGGTCTTGCTCCACCATAGAGGTACTAGGTGAATTACGATTGTTGTAACCTGAGCTGTCTAGTCCGGCAGAGAGAAGGATATCTATGATTTCTGTGTCATTCAGATTAAAATCTATGTTGAGGGAGGAGTTTGAAACAGTCTGGTTCTGTTCAGATTGATAACTGTCTTCTTTGCTGGTGCTTCTGTTTGCAGATAAGATCCAACTGTTACTTTGTAAGTCAGTTTGCTGAAGGCTAGTATCATTTTGGGTGGCATTCTCCATGTATCCAGTTTCCCTTGCGCTTCCACTGACATTGAGTGGAGAGTCATCTAGATCCATGTCCTGCAGAAACATGAAGTTAAGCCATGAAAAGGGTTCCAATTCCAAGCACATTCGTTTTTTTGTCCTGAAAAGCCACATTCAATGTTGCCCCTGCTGTAGTATACTTCATTAGGTTATTTAAAGAGGTGTATAGAGAAAGTGAAAAGGTTTAATTTAGCCGGACTTTATCCAGGACTGTATTGAAAGTGAAGCAATACAGTGACCTGCAGGTTATGTAACTAAACAATGTGGTGCTGTTTCCTAAAATTATTTTGTCCATGTTAGAAGCAAGACAACCCCCTTGGGAATTCAAAACAAGATGAAGATTAACTAGATTCGGCAAAGGAGGAACACTACTGTGATTACCTGTGGATCCATGAGAGCTAGTACATCTTGCCATTGCTGTTCTAGGTCTAGGCAGGGCTCCTGTTGAGGGAGCAGTGGTGAGAGAAGAGACCTGTGGTGTTCCAATGGGTCTTCTTCCACTTTCTCCACATCAGTATCGTCCTGCTAAGAAGATACAGAGGTAAACTAACCAGACACACTCAGTAGCAGATAACTAAAAAGGATTAACCAAAAAACAACTTACAATTAATTGGTCATAATAGCTGAACATTTTCCGTTAGAACTACATGGGGAACTTACATGTTGCTGATCTTCTAGGGGCATGTTAGCCTCCAGTAGTTGCAGACATTCATCAATGGACAATGGGGCAACTTGACCTGCAACCTAAAAAGTATAAAGAAAACATCTTTGGAATGTAGAAAGACAGCATTTGGAGTCCTGCAGATGTGTCTAGATGGCAAAGAGACTTGCAAAAACTTAAGTTAAGAGAATATTTTAACAGAAATTATACTCGTTTACTAAAATGGCAAATAAATGAACTGTGACTTTTTACACTTTTCTGCTGTTTAATTATTTGCTAATAGGATATTTGTTGAAGGCAACAAATAATTTGTTTAAAAACCCAGATTTTACACAGTTGAAATGTGAAACAGAACACAGCAAGTGCTGCAGCCCATTGAACGTGCTTGTACTGGAAAACAGGGTGGTTCTTGTCATCTGAAACATAAGCCTGCCAAAAGTTTAGCTGACTGTGACTGGGAAGTTTCACTGTCCTGTCAAGACAGCTCATTTTTCTTTTGAGTGAACCTGTCCACCCAAACTGTACTTCCGCACAAGCACCTTGTCAAGCTTTTACGTGAATATCCATCAGGGATATTCATTACCGTCTGTCACAGCACGTGCAAACTATTTTAATACCTGGACATCTTCCCCAAGTATGCTGCCCATCTGATTACGAAATGGGTTTGCATTCCTCCAGCCATCCACATTGAATTCATTGTCATCATCTTCATTAAGCAGGTGTTGGTAATGGTCCTGGGGCAGCAGCTGCTGGTGGATGTTATGGTTGGGTTCTTGTTGCCAGAAGGACAATTCATCTTCTTCCTAGGGGCATAAAATTACATGAGCTCTCATCTGTATCGCAATTTAGCATTTTAATAGCACATTCAAAATTACATCACACACATTCTGACAAGGTACTACAACACACAAGGCAGCAGATAAGTGGCAAAAAATCACTTTGATATTTGACTTAACAATAGGTTACTTAACAATAGTAGTGGAAATGACAACAGCATGTTTTGCACAGCCTTTGAAAATGGCAATGCAACCCAAGTACAGATTATGTAATACAGAAGCAGAGCGTATGGTTAAAATAGTGTTTTGATATTCTGACATTAATTGCATTGGCCTTGCATAATCAAGTTCTGCTTATTGTTCTTACCTCTCTACAGGATCACTAACACACTTGAAAGACAGACAGTTATTGTCTATATATAAATGTAACCTTTCTCTTGTCTGGAAAGGACCTAATGAAAGCAACTGGTTATCTGTCTCATTTTGCTACTATAATTAGATTCAAATGGGCATATCCCAGTGTAATTCAGAACAGAGTTGGCAGGTCAGGGGTTAGTGGGTCAGCGGCAGAAAGACAATAACAATATTGTGACGGCTTAAACCTTGACTGGTCTCAGATTTAACCTTCATAAGCTGTATACAACATTCTTTTGTGTAAATAAAGACATGGTCTATGGAGTTCTGTGCCTATGCTGCTGTGAACCAGACATGTTAGTCTCAGTGGGGCAGCTGCCTGAACAAAAATGACTGAAGGTGGTCTTTGCTTGCTTTATTT
>JBBPCW010000027.1:6802896-6814948 GCA_037974425.1 Phenacogrammus interruptus | reverse complement strand
TGTGTGTGTGTGTGTGTGTGTGTGTGTGTGTGTGTGTGTGTGTATGAGAGAGAGAGAGAGAGAGAGAGAGAGAGAGACATGTTGACACTGCTGTAAGCTATGAATTATTGAACAGAGAAGGGTAGTAAAGGTGTGGGTGTGGTCTTTGCCACCTGGCACAAACAGCACACATTGTCCTGGGAGATCAGGCCTGGATAAAACACTCCTGCACTGCCTGGCAATCTCATTTAAAGAGAATATCATAGTCTCATATAAAGCGAATGTTAATGTGGTAGGAGATGTATAATTTTTGTTTCATAGCTCAAGGTTTTTCAGTTGCACCTGGTCTGACAGTTAAACATTCATCATACTTCAGGAGGATTAAACTGTTTATCACTTGAGAATGGACAACAAGAAAAAGAAAAAGAAATGGAGGATGAGGAAGAAGAATAAGAAGATGAAGAAGACAAAGAAGACAAAGAAGAAGAAGAAGAAGAAGAAGAAGAAGAAGAAGAAGAAGAAGAAGAAGAAGAAGAAGAAGAAGAAGGAAGGGTGATGATAATGATGAAGAAAAAAAAGGAAGGAAATGAAAAAGAAAATGTGGATGCAGAAGAATAAGAAGAAACGGAGGATGACAAAGAAGAAGAGAAACATGATAAAGAAAAGAAGAAGAAGAAGAAAACCAACACCGCGCATGGGTAGCAACACTGAGTATGGGGACCGTACCTTATTTAAGTGTACGTCAATGGTGTCACTTAGCAGCCCTGAGATTTGAACCCGCAGCCTTCTGACCGCAGGGGCAACTCCCTAACCACTAGGTCACCTACCGCCCCAGAAAGTGGTCATAAAGAAAAAGAGGATAATAACAGTAATACGATAATAATATTGTAACAACACTGTGTCCCACTCCAGCAATATGGAGTGGTTATTTCTCTTTAACGTAAAAGAAGTAGCCAATCGCTGAGCAGGTAGGGGGCAGAGGGGCGGGGCTTGTAGGAATACGGGTGGTAAATGAAGCTGTGACAGGACTGGAGGGGGCTCCACTCTGAATATGGGAGCTGCTCTCCCTAGCCAATCTGTGTGTGTCTGTCTCGCTGCGGTTTCCCCAGACGAGGGATCCTGCTCACTCCAGCTCAAACCACGGTAAAGTCCTGCTCTCCTCCCCCGAACCATGGAGCTGTCCGCGACCGGGGACCGCGTGTTCGCCGCCGAGGCCATCCTGAAACGGCGAGTCCGGAAGGTGAGCCCGAGGCTTTTCTCCCTCCGTTTACTTGAAATTAGCCGAGGCCTACTGGTCCTCTTGAACTTCAATTCAGTCACAATACCGTGTTTTTCCTACGCAGTTTACAAACCCAACCACACCATCGTCTCTTTGGCTCACTTATGGCATCATAAAATACTAGACTAAACGTTAACCCCCCCAAAACTTTCGATATTTTTTATTATTGTCACATATTTGTTTTATTTTGATCGTGCTGTAGTCTGTTAGCTAGTTAGCTAGCTGGGCTAGCCAGTATGACGGCCCCAGCTGTTTTGTGTCTGCCAGAATTGCAAATTCTGACAAAGAGCAGCCTGCCTCGCTGTTTTGTAAATAAAGTATGACATAAACTTGCATTTATTCATATTCTTTTTTATTATCCTACCCTTTCTTGCTATCCGAGAGAAGAGAGTCAAGAATTCACACAAATTTGAAATGTTTCCTGCTGTCATGACTGAATTAAGCTTGTTTCATCTCAACTATGGCAAGAATAGGTACCGGTGTGTTAGACAATCTCTAATTTCTACAGGCTTGCTTTACATTTCACCATTCTGCACATTTTTCGCAAATATGTATATTTTATCTAATGCGTAATGGTACTATTGTTCATATGCCTCACCATGTGCCTTTGTTTTCATCACAGGGTCGAATGGAGTACTTAGTAAAATGGAAAGGATGGGCCATAAAGTAAGTCATATGAAACGCCTAGTTTAATCATTTTGCTGTTTTAAAAACGTCCAAAATAATTAGTTATTTTGTGCATCTTGCAGATATAGCACTTGGGAGCCAGAGGAGAACATCCTTGATGAACGTCTGGTTGCAGCTTTTGAGCAAAAGTGAGTTTTTCTGTTTATTTTTAGGATGTCATATTAAAGCAGCATAAAATAAATAATGGATTGTTGAGAACATGACATGTGAGATGGGAATGCATAGATAATAGCAAAATGTTAGTGTCTAGCATTCTGCTAAATATGTTTCAAAGTTTAGATAGAAATATAATCAGGGTAAAAATGTTTGAAAAAAAGTTCAGATACATTTGCATTATACTAATGTTAATGTAATAGATTCAAAATATATTTAAATAAGCAGGTTAAAGCGATATGTAAATCACCACATACCGAGATACATTTGAGATGTAAAGTACTGAAGATGCTCTACTTACACCCCTTTTATGTGTTGACTGTTGCTCTGTGTGTGTTGAGTTATACTAGCCGTTGATGTCTGAGTGTTTGAAGTGGTCTGCATGAGACAGAGATTGACAGTGGGAAGCATGCTCTCAGGAAGTACTCAGTCATGTTGGGCCGCAAAAGATTACACTCATATTTATGCAACTAATAGCTATGAGTTAGCTTTGGTGGTGAGCTATCTTCTGTGCTTGCAGACACTGTTGGGAAATGAAAATTCACAGCACAGCAGTTCACAGCAGTTGCAGGCATAACTTCATATACTTCACATCTTTTTACTTTTCTTTTGACATTATGTGACACTGTTTAGGAGAGGCTTTTATGAAGAGCGATTCATAAATATGTGTAGACTATAGACTGAAACAAAAGATGTTGTTAACCGCTGATTTCATGGTATGTGCCATTCGGTCTTTTTAACCAGAGAGAGAGAACAAGAGCTTTATGGACCAAAGAAGAGAGGACCCAAGCCTAAAACACTGCTCCTGAAGGTACGGCATATGTAATGCACATATATTGTTAAAAGTATGTCATTTTTATTTGTGTTAAGTTGGTCTGTCAGCTTGCAAATATTTAAAATCTTTTCATTTTTGCATGTTACTTAATTGTCTTAATTTCATCAATGAAAATGGTCCATTTCTCCTCTGTTTATTGTTTTTCTGCTACATCTGTGTGTTTTTTTTTTTTTCTCCAGTCAAGAGCGCAGGCTTCAGACAGCTCCCCCCGAGTCCCTGAATTCAAACACACCCGACCACAGCCTTCCTCCAAACCACCACCACCACCACTTCCTACACCTTCGTACCCTCCTAGTTGCCCTTCCAATGCCAAGCTACAGTCTGGAGCTGCACAGCCAAAACTGAAGAAGGACATCCACCGCTGTCATCGTATGTCACGGCGGCCGCTGCCTCGTCCAGATCCTTTAGCTCAGTCAGTTGGTCACACGCTCAGTCCCTTCTCTGAGACGGTTCGTATCCTCAACCGAAAAGTAAAACCTCGGGAGGTCAAAAAGGGCCGTGTGATTTTGAATCTGAAAGTTCTTGACAAGGCTGGTAATGGTGGGACTGCGAATAACAGAAGGACTCAGACCGCCACCCCCCAGTCCCATCTCGGGCGCCAGAAGGTTCCTTCCCGGAACAGGGTGATTGGGAAAAGCAGGCGGTTTGGAGATATTTCATACAGAGGGCTGCAGCTTCCTGTGTCTGGTGCTGGATTTTCAGTTTTTGGAAAAACATTTGGTGCTCAACCAATGGAGCTTTCTGGGAATCAGCCCAAAATAGAGCCGACTGGTCACAAACTAGGCTGCAAATCTTCATCTTTGCAATCTTCATCTCAGAGTTCAAAAATCATGACTTCAGATGATCCCACAGCACTTAGTGAGCCACTTCAATCTGCTTCCAGCTCAGAAGTCTCAGACGGTGAAAGCCATCTAGCATCATCGTCGCAGTCTCACCAACCTTCATTAGCTCATAAGTCGTCTGAATTAAATCCTGTCATTTTGCCCCCTTCGAAACCCAGCAATCAGCTAAAAGACTCAAAAGCCAATTCTTCTGAAAACCAGCCAGCCCTGCCTTCCTCGCCCATGTTCTCTTCATCGTCATCATCGTTATCTTCATCTGAAGACAACGAGCACATTCTCGACCTTTCGGTTCCTCACGGAAGCGACAGGCGAGCCAAGCGCCACCATCTTTTCTGTCGCCATCGGCAACCCAAGCTTCCAGAGATTCCTGTGTCCGAGGAGGCCTCGGAAGAAGAAGAGGAACTAGATTGGCACCCAGAGATGGCCACACGGTGTGCTAATGTGGTCGTTACGGATGTTACAACTAACCTCCTCACTGTCACTATCAAAGAGTTTTGCCATCCTCATGGACTACCACCATCAGCATCCTCTCCATGCTATGCGAATCATTTTTCTGCGTCAAATAAGACAAAACCTCAACCTTGACGACCAAAACGAGTAAACCCCACGAACACAGGTGCCACAGACACTGCCTTTTACCTAGGGGATTTATTTCCTCCTCCTTAAGTCCCGTTGCTGCATTGTTCTCTGTTTTCATGCCCTCTCTTGCCTGTAGCGCCCTTTAAAGTTCCCTGCTATAACATTGCCTTGAAGTACCAGAAAATCAGAAGGGAAGAGAAAAATGCTGAAATGATTTTTTTATCCTTAAGTTTCACACAAGATCAAATCTCATACTGATTGTACTCAGTAAACAAAAACCGGGCAGCAAATCAGACCGCATCTGTCTGCCTCAGCAATTTGGTTTCAGCAGTTTAATATTGATCTGTGAGTGTACATCCTGGAGCACATGAATGCATTTTTCATGATATGGTTGCCATGATATTTCTTTCGTTTGTTTTATATGGCCCCTCCACCTGTCATCAAACATTGTGAGGATATGGATCGAGTTATTTGGGTGTGTTTGGCCAGCGTTGCTACCGCAGTCTCTGGTGTAATGATCAACAGCCTGAAAGCACCTAACACTTTTATGACATAGTAATAATGGGCTTATCTCAGTCGTTCTCACGGGGCTTTTCGTCTAGGCCTGCAGTTATTAGTTCAGCATTCTGAGGTGTTTTTGGAGAAATACATTTATAGACAGGAGGGAGAGTTGGAGTAGGGTTGTTCTTGTTACTCTCTGTTTAGAGGCCAAGCTAATTTATGCTATATTCTGTTCTCTAGCCTGGCTAGTTCGCTGTCCTGTAATTTCGCCTAATCTACAAGATTCATCCAGATTTCTCTTTTTTTAAGCGCCTGTATTTTTTAAAAAGGATATCTAAAAGACATCTTCTTCAATAGCACTCCCCAGTGCTCTCTTTAGCACAATTAACCCATCAAAGTGCAGAGTTCTCACATAATTGATTCCATTTATACTATCATAATGTAATTACCTATTTAATTATGGTATGAACTACTTTTTTGACATCGGAAATGATCAACAAATAGCAAAATCCTCAATTTCTTTCCGCCAAAGCTGCATGCATTACATGAACGCACTAAAATACCTTCTTATTTACTTTTGAATATAAAGATAAAGATATATTGATGGAAAATGTAGAATCTGCACCTTCAGGAGAATTCCACTGCTTGAGTGAGACATAGTCAGACTACTAGCTGTATTATTGCCCATGTTGCCCTTTTCCCTCAGTGCACGTTACAGCATGTGAGAGCTCAGCGGGGGGCTTTTGGAGGCAGACTCTTTGTATCCCCCAGAGACGAGCAGTGCTGGCCACCATGTGGCACTCGTAAAGGGAAAAGGGGTTTGATCTCATTCCCATGCTGATAGAAGAGTCTTACCCTCCAGTTAGGTTTTAATTAAAGACAAGCCCCAGACCTTTGGGCCACACACTACTAAACAACATGTTTTAAAACAGGAAGCAAAGACTTACAGTAAGGAGGGGAGGACAGTCATCTTATGGAATGAATTATGGGGTATCACAGAGGAACCACATGTAATGCAGGGCTGAAATCATCTCATGTTTTGGGGCAGCATGGCTCTGCAATGGTCATTTTCCTGGTCTCCTGGACAGTAGGCAATTGTTTAACCCCTTAAACTGCAAGGTATTTTAAAGTTTATTCGTGTTTTAAATTATTTTTATATAATTATCATTCGTTTACAAACACTTCCACCTTTACAACTATTTGAATCAATTTTGTTTCTTTAGAAAATAGTTCACTTTAAAATTTCACCACAGTTGATTAGATTCCTTTCTTATGGTTTGGCGTTATTATTAAGATACCCTTAATACACAGATACGATTCTAAGTGGAGGAGCTATTTATTTTTTCATGAAGTGTAAATGCTTAATCTGTATTTAAAAAGACTAAAAATTTTACATTGGCCCAGAAAATGTATTGTTATAGTTGGTCTTGACACATTCCCCCACTATTTTTAGACTTCGGGAACTAATATGAAACTATAAAGTATATAATGTAGTTATGAATAAGTCAATTCCAGTTTAAGGGAGTTAAATATGACAGTGTTTGATTTGCTTGTGATGAACTTGTTAGCAGGTTGTTTTCTTGCTTTATGCATTGTTACGGGGTATTTTGGTTTACAAAAGGACAGTAAAGATTTAGAACAGGTGTGTTCAGTTCTGGTACTCCCTCAGAAAATATTCTTCAGGCATTCTTTAGTAAATGCAGTAGTTAGAACTGTTACAAGTCAAGGATCCTTGTTTTGAAAGAACCATTTTTTTTGCTAAGAGTGTATGGGGTAATTGATGATATCAGATTCAGATCTGGTGGATTCAGCCATCTTAGCACTTCTCACCGGTGCAGCCGTGCACTAATTAGCGAGTTCGTTTGTTTCATTTTTCTCAAACAGGCTTATAAGAATGAACTGATGTGCAGAATCGGATGCTAAACTGTCTGTGACATCTTGACCTTAGCTTGGGTTCCTGCTGTCAGGCCCCTGGCATTAGTGCAAGCTCCTTCCCCTGCAGATAAGCTGGCCAGGCGCTCCGGTAATCCCCTCTAACACCAACACCTGCGAGCAGACATCGAAAGAGACCTCCATCCCAAAATCCCTGCCGGGAGAATCCCCATCTCTGCAAAACCCAGCGGCTCGTCATTCCTAGATCTCCACTCAAGATTAAATCTCCGGGAATAGCAACTTTCCACTTGTTTGTTGTGACGTC
Source organism: Phenacogrammus interruptus (assembly GCA_037974425.1). Taxonomy (NCBI): domain Eukaryota; kingdom Metazoa; phylum Chordata; class Actinopteri; order Characiformes; family Alestidae; genus Phenacogrammus; species Phenacogrammus interruptus. The sequence continues at coordinate 6,807,896 of JBBPCW010000027.1, read as the reverse complement.
TGGCACAGATCACGAACTTTTTGTCCGGTTACCTGTTGACTGATGTTCTTGACAGCCGTATTTTCATTTGCTTGTTCATTTTAAAGTTGCCTCTCTATGAAAGTCTGCTGCACTTATTATGTTTTACTTGGCAGTATATATTGATTCTTATTTAAAGAAGATAAGTGAATGCTGTTGTGATACTTGTATTATTTTAATTTATTTAATCATGCGATGACGGTTTGCTGGATTGATTCTGAGTGGCTTATGTGTGCCCAGCATCTCAACAGACTGCTCAAGGTGAACTGGCCTTAAAAAGAAACATTTTTACATCGGCATGGACATCTAGAATTTGTGAAATGTATTTTGTTTTAGCATAATGGTCACTTTCTGAAGAGATCACAGGGTTGCATGGCCATGTTAAGAGTTCGCTACTCTGCCATGCAGTGGTGCATGTTAGGTAACACCATCTCACTGTGTATATGGGGAGCTTTGTTGTTATGTAAGGCCCTTTAATTTTTCAAATGGGGCTCTTCCATAAACTGTGACTGTCAGCCCAGTCTAAACTAAAGCTTGGTTATGGCCTCTCTGTAAATTGAGTGTGTGTGTGTGTGTGTGTAAGTGTGAGAGAGAGGCCATTTAAAGAAATTATGAGGTTAAATTTCATAAATAATAATCAATTCTGCCTTATCTATTTATAGCGCTGCAGTATTAATGCTGACTGTGTATTAATTGTACACTTTGGGGCGTTTATCGAACCAGTCTGTATCTGTGTAGGTATTTGTGTTCACTTGGTTGCAAATGTTGGTGTGGTCCTCACCTGAAAGAGGCCAACAGAGAGTCTCTGAATGAGGAGTTTGGACTGATGATATCATTTTGTTCTGTAAATAATGTTGTTTTGTAATTTAAAGGTTGATTTTATAATGACATAAACATTTTTTTGTGTGTGTATTCTGTACAGATTTTGTAAATCGTATGCCGGAAAAAACTTTTGTACCGCTCTAAAGTAGCACGCCTAGGATAGCTCGTCAGAAGTTTGAATAAATGCTTGTTTGTGGCTTTTGCAGGTGAAGTTTGTGATGTGTTCCTTACAGCTGATGCTTTAACCAACTGTTTTAGACCCAGTTCTCTACAGCAGGCCTTTGTGAACAGATGGATGTAGAGGATTGATGGGTTTGGCCTATTACGGTTCATTTAGATGGGAGTAAAATGTCCTTCAGTAATTCAGTGACTTTAATTTACCAAAATCTACCTGAAACGCATCTACCCTGTTTATTTTACTACATAAAATCTGTCTGAATTATTACATAATCATCTGATGGATTTTACAAACATTCTTATTCTAATCAGCTGTTTTAACATATTTAGAAAACATTTTTTTGTATATTCACCAGCTAGACAGTAAATTACAGCCAATTAAAAATGTCATCCCTGCCACGTGATGTTTAGATAATGAAGGGTGCCCAAACTTTAACATATTACTGAAAGTTTTGCATATATTATCATGATATTTATATTGACAAAAGTAGTTCTATAATACAATATAACATACAAATAGTAATATAAAAATACTGACCAGTACTTTGGTAAGCAAGAAGTGGTCACTTTAGACTGTTTTAAAATTTAGGCTTGTTAATTACAGTACTGTCCCAAAGCACCTGTGTAAATAATGTTTGAAATTTTATAAGAGGAGCAGTGAGTTCTTTTTCCGCATTAATATTAATATTACTAATACTACTATATTTTTCACATTACTATTACTTCTGTTACATTTATGTATATAGGTGTGTCCTTGTGGAAACCTAGTATTCCCTGAAGTTTCCATCAGAAATTAAATCAAGAACTGGTGGAAGAATTTCATAAATCCGACGACTGGAGAAAACGAAGAGAAATCTGGAACCGAGCCAGTGTTCTCCCTACCAGCTTACCAACTACTTTTTTTTTTTTTTTTTTTTTACAAAAAAATAACATCCTTTTTACTGCTTTCTTGTTTGTTTTAATTCATTCTAATGTGAACTTTGCCAGACAAATTATCACACACTGGGATGGCTTTAAACAATTTGCATATGTGTCTAAAATTTTGCACAATAGGCTACCATATATAAACAAAACTACGATTAAACTTCTTGATCGTACAGTACAGATATATTTGTGGTGTACAAAATCACCACTTTGGTCCACAAATGAGAAAACTTACCGTCTCACATAAACCAATGCAGTCAAATGGCCATCTTTATAGATATATTATTGCTCTTTGACAATGTGGACTGATAAAACACAGTAGTGTGTTTTTACTATTCATATTCATTTATTTTAAAAAACGCATCATCTTGAAGAGTCCGTAACCTGTGTGTTGCTTTAATCTTGCTATAATTTCTGAAACTGATACCCACGTTCAGTGTTGGACCACAATATATCCCCTGTTAATTTCTGCAATAATTGCAGTAATGCTGATATTACATAGAGCAATATGCAAATGAGCCTGTAAGAAATCACTTGTTGTGATCGTTTTTAATTAGGATGTGCACAACAGTCAGGACGTCCAGCCTGGTGTTCTGTGGGTGTTTGGATTAATCAGGGCTTCCATGTAATCCACCAGATTTAAATAATTGCGGTTAGCATAATGCGGGCCCCTCTTGAGCCGTGTCATCGAGTGTTCTCCAAGCGGGTTTTAATATATTAAAAGCATTAAGGCATGTCGCAGAACAATAAGACATTTTGTCCTTGTCCCTAGTTTACCCTCCACTCTAAATTGGTATCGGAAGGATTTTTTGGAGCGATGCCACTTTTGTTTCTATAAAGAATCTTTCAGCGGACGGCGCTTTGAAAAATCGATTGTGTAAATGAGACGGGCGAGCATAAAGAACGTTTTTAAAGTTTAATGAACCTTCATGTAATGTAAAAGATCTAAGCCAATTAAAGGCTGTTTCCGGAAGCAAGTCAAGAATCACAGAGCCTTATTCTGAAAAGTGCAGGGTTATTCTGTACATCCAGTCTTGGAACCTGCAGCTCTATGAAGCTTTTAAATGTACATTATACGTTACACTAGATGAACAAAAGTATTGGGACGCCGGAGCTTTACACCAACATGACATTGCATTCAAATACATAAGACTTGATCCACCCTTTGCAACTACAACAGCCTCCACTCCTCATGGAAGGCTTGTCACAAGAATTTGGAGTTCCTATGCGGAATTTGTGCCTATCAGTCTGTAGAGCATTGATACAGTCAGTCACTGGTGTGGGACGAGATGGTCTGGCTCCCAATCTTCATTCCAGTTCATCACAAAGGTGTCTGATGGGGTTGAAGTCAGGGCTCTGAATGGGTCAGACAAGTTCTTTCACACTTACAATGTCATTATGGAGCTTGCTGTGTGCACTGGGGTACAATCATGCTGGAATAGAAAAAGTTCTTCCCCAAACTGGGTCCACAAACTGTGTAGACACTTGCTCATTAAAGCTTCTTCTGAAAGCAAGGATATTAATAGAGTTCCCCCCCTTTTTGCTGCAGAAACAGCGTCTTCACTAGATGCTGGAACATTGCTGTAAGGATTGAATTGCATTCAGCCAGAAGAGCATTCACAAATTTACGTGAGTGCCTCTGGATCATAAAACCCAACAGGATGGTATTAGATAGAGCTCCACTGCTCCACAGCCAATGAAGGGGGGGGGGATTTTATGCCTCTGGCCAGCACTTGGAACTGAGCATGATATCCTTAGGCTTATGTCTGGCTGCTCCACAGCACCTCTTTCTACTGGCAGTGCTTCTCTGTGCTGATTATACAAGCTGTGTGTGCAAATGAGGGCCTAGGACAAAAAGGAGTCCCCCTTAACTGAGTGCCTGGATAATTTTGGTCACTTCATATTGTGGGTTTACATATTTGTTTTATACTGATGTTTCAGCCCCTCGTCCTGTCTGTCCCACAGGCCTGACTGGTTAGTTGTGCACTAGAGGGCAGTACCGACCCACTGGTGTGGAAATACAACAAACAGGCCTCAGGCTGGGCATGCTTTCTTCCTGCCAGTGGAATGTTAATGTTATGTAGATGCTTGTTTACAGATGGGGAAGGCTGCTTGTTCTTCTTATTCTTTTAGATCAGAGAAATGCAGGCCTCAACAAATAAGTAATAACTGTTTTCCCTTTTATACTTTTAAGGATGTAAATGATGATTTCTGCAGCAGGGTGCAAACACAGCTGTCTCTCTTTGGCCTGTTTTTACTGCAGCCAGAATGTATTTAGGCGACTTGCTACATTTGCCTTCAGACTTGTGAGATCTATGGTTTGTAGCGACGGATAGAAGAGCGAGGCTGAAAATAGACTCTCCGTTTTCAGAGCTCCACTTTCCCTTAAACTGGGTTGTGTGATGCAGTCACTAATAAGAGTCTCTGCAGAGACAGAAAAAGAGTCTGATGTGTGTCAGTAAACTGCCGACCCACTTCATTAATGCACAGCGTGTCCTGATTCACGCTCCGTCTCAGTGTTCTGCATTAGTACAGATCAGTTGCAGCGTTTCATCAGCACCTAATTTAAAAAATCCCCACCTCCCTCACTTTCTCTTCATCTGTCTCTTTTTCTACATTTCACCTTTACGTTACATGTTCCTCTTTTACTTTTTTACTTTGGTAATAATTGGCTCAGTATCTCACCCTCTCTTTCTCTTTCTCTCCCTCTCTCACTGGTAATAATTGGCTCAGTATCTCACCCTCTCTCTTCTTTCTCTCATATGTCTTTCTTTTTCATTTTCTTTCAGACTATTTGCCACCTCTGTCTCTCTATCTTTCTTCCCCCTTTCTCTCTCCCTCTGTATGATAATAGTTGGATCCGAATTTTGCCCTCTCTTTCTCTCCTTCTATCTGTCTTACATTATCCTTCTCCCTCTTTTTCCTCTTTTCACTTACTCTCATAGCCTTAAGTTTAGTTAAAAAAAAAAGGTTTATCATATATCATATCTATCTATCTATCTATCTATCTATCTATCTATCTATCTATCTATCTATCTATCTATCTATCTATCTATCTA
>JBBPCW010000027.1:6702521-6719004 GCA_037974425.1 Phenacogrammus interruptus | reverse complement strand
TGTGTGTGTGTGTGCGTGTGTGTGTGTGCGTGTGTGTGTGTGTGTGTGTGTGTGTGTGTGTGTGTGTGTGTGTGTGTTCGTGCCGTTTCAGAGTCAGAATCAGATATGACCTGGCATATTCTGCTTTCATTCACAAACAAGGCAAAGTATGCAAGAAGAACAAGCTGTACAATGTATCAGCAGTCACGTACACACAAGCGCATGCTCACACACACCCACACAAACACACACACCATTTGCTGTGTTTTGGAATCCAGTTCTTTTTTGTTCTTCTCTCACAGCTCAGTCTTAAAACATCTAACAGCATTCCAACAACTACAGTTAATGGTTTCCTGCTGGCTGAAACCATCACTTTTTTCTACAAATTCTTCATGCATTTTCTTTCTCTAACATCCAACACATTTTGCCCATATGCTTTCTGTTTTCTGTCTCTCATTGTTTCCTCATGAGCTGGTTTTTGGCTCAAATTCTGCTGTCATGTGAGAGGGGAGTGCTCTGTAGAGTAAATATTTGGATTATAAGCTGAGCTTGCAATAATTCTTTAGTAAGCAATGGCCCATTTATGCTGAAGAACATCTGCCTTTTTAGTTCTGTTCTGTTCTGTTCTGTTCTGAAGTGACCCTGTTGAAAATTAACTTTTTCTTTATCTTACTGTACAAGACTTTGGACTTGTACAGTACCAGATCCGATTGGGAAGATAAATCTAAATATAATCTACTTAATCCAGTAGATTGTTAAACTGAGAATAGGCTGGGAAGTTTTACAGACAAAGTGGAAACATCGCTTAGCTTGATATGGAAAGTGAAAGGGGGATAACTTGAGACCTAGACAAGAACAATACAGAGAAATTCATTGTATCTGTGTTCCGCTTGCATTCATGCATATGGCAGATATTCTTATCCTGATAATTTTAATCAAGTTGCACATATAAGTGAATGTAAAAGTTTTTCCCAGTGACTCTTACTGGTGTAAAGTGGTGGGATTGCCAGGACAGGGACCAGAACCCTGGTTTATGCATGGTACATATGCATTATTTCTTATTGCAAAAGAACAAAAACTATGAAAAAAAATTATTTGATATACAGAATTTCCAAGCTAGTCTGAGTGTTATCATTACATTATTTATTTTCATTGTCATACAATCATGACACTGATGTTGGTGAAGATTTCCTCAAACCTGCCCCACCTCATGAAGGCTTCCATAAACAGTGTATAATCTGGTTTGACTGATTTAATCTAAACTCAACCTCAGTATTTTCAGCAAGTGACCTTGCTACTTGTGTTCCCTGTTACATGAGAAAACTAATGTGCAGCAGTTATATTTTGTAATATGTATAATATTTGTAAAGTAATCCTTTTATTGTAAAATAATATTGTTGCACTGTTGCACGAAAGTACAAATCTAATATATACACAAGAGGACTATCAATTAGGACAATAAGGCAGTTCGTTTCATGTTGGATGAGACCGATGTTGCTAACAGTCTAAATACGACAAATTAAAATAAAAATCTGTAGAAAAAAACCTTAAAAATACACTATGCTTTATCCAAATTGCTGGTTATAAATACAATAGATTGTGGTGGTGGCCTAGTGGGTAGGCTACTTGCATCTGGACCAAGAGGTTATGCGCTCGAATCCTACCTTCAGCACTCCACCACTGGGTTCCTGAGCAAGATCCTTAACCCCAAGTTGCTCATTCAGCACCAACTACGTTATTCCCTGTAGTTAGGGGATGGAAGTCGCTTTGGATAAAAGTGTTCGCTAAATGCATTACATGTAAATAAGTGAATTACTAGCGACACAAATAGTTATGAGTATCTTGCTGCATGTAGTAGAGATCAGAAGTATAAAACTAATGTTGACATAAGTAGTGAAATTTATAAGACTGATAAGACTATCGCATATAGTCCAATAGTAATTCAACACCCATTTAGTAAACTGCACATAGTACGGCACATAAGATAAATTTATTTTATTTGGCACTGAATTGTGCTTCTATAGTAATTTCGGTTTAACACGGTAATCATTTAATACACTTTCCCGTAATTCCTCATCTAGTGTTTTCACGTTTTGGGGTTTGGGGTGTGGAGACGCCTGATCCCTTTTTGTCCCGTCGAGGCTTCTGTAGAAGGCCTGAGCTAGCTAAAGAAGCAATTGGAGACGAAAGCAAACCTCAAGAAAAGGTCAGCTAGGTCTGCGCGTATTTGTAAAATGATTTATTTTTGATTACGGAAGACTCGTAATTACTGAATAAATGTTTTGGCATCTCATTGTAAAGCGTAATGGCTACGTTAAAAGTGAAATTGCATGTTTGTCTCGTTGAAGCTAAAGCTAATGTTAGCCAGGCTGTAGGCTGCAGTGTTGTTTAGAGACAGAGCAGCTCTGAGCTTTGAGAGGATGGAGGTCAAAATCACAGTGCATGAAATATGTTGTGAAAATCACAAAACTGTGCATTCAAATTTATTCAATGCATTAATTTTATTTCATTCGAACAGTACAACTAAACATTAGCTTAGGTGTGCATTTTGGACCCTGTAAAATCAGTTGCTTTACTTCTAAATTATTTCTGGATAACTTGTAAGAAGAGATTTGTTTTCACTCTTTCAGGCTCCATGGCTTTGGTGTCTGCAGATACCAAGATTGCTGAGCTGCTAACAGAGCTCCATCGACTAATAAAGCAAACTCAGGTATGTTTTCTTTTTTGTGTTTCTAAACCTCACTCCAGCAGAGACTGGCATGTTCTGCGACATTTTCAATGGAACTGGTTGCCCAGTGGTGCCTTGGCTCATTATTTCTCCTTCTCTTTCTTCCTCTGATGGAAAGGAGGAGCGTTCACGCAGTGAACACAACCTCCTCAACATTCAGAAGACACATGAAAGGATGCAGACAGAAAACAAGAGTCAGTCTACCTGTTCTAGTAGTATCACTCTTTTTGATTCCAATCTATCATCCATCTATCAATTTTCAGTACTGATTCAAAAATGTCTTTTTCCCTCCACAGCATCTCCATACTATCGGACAAAGCTCCGTGGTCTCTATACCACAGCAAAAGCAGATGCAGAAGCTGAGTGCAGGTATCTGGAGTTGAGCAATGCATTATCATTGCTCATACATATATTACGTGCAAGTACTTCATTAGAGCTTTTGTAATCAATGCTGTGTGACGCATATTTTGTCATATTTGGGGGTTTTTTCCAGCCCACACCCACATGGAACATTTAACAGTGACTAATCATACACACAGCAGAGGATTGGGTTACACCAGTCACTACATAAATACATTATATAGTTAAGGCACTTTATTACATCACTTCATATAGGGCTTTCATAACATGATAGTAGTGTATGAGGACAGTAATAAATGGATAGAAGGGTACCTAATGTTAAACACAGACACCCAATATTCATATATTTTTGGGAAATCCCAGATAATGTAAATAAAGTTCCCTTGGGTACTCTGCGATTGGGAAGGGCATTTAGGTTGAGGTCTTAAACCTATTACTAATATTTTTATATATATTTTTATATAATATTTTTATATATTGTCGCTGTCGGGCGAAAACCTCGTAACTCCACTTCTGGTCTTTGTTGTTGTTTTTTTTTCATAAATCGATATTATTGGTCAGTCTCTATGTGGGTCTGTAAAATTTAGAAATGATTAACCAATGCAAAGTGTTGAAAATAGCTTGGGGTGTTTGATGACACAGTATTCATTTATTTAGAATATAAATAGTTTTTTCTGTTTCCTGAAAAAGAGCCATTTTGGACATACGAGGTTTCCGCCCGACAGCGACAATATATATCCTTTATATATATATAAAAGCTCCAAAGACGCTATCCCATTCCATTGCTCAGAATACATGCCTTCCCCTCTGTGCCATGACCTTTTTGGGCATCGCATTCTTTTTGAACAATTATATGTACAGATAGTTGTGACATAAACTTGTAGATAAGATTATTATGAAACAAAATACATTATGAAACTGGTTCTGGATCAGTGCAAACACTTCTGTTTTTGAAACTACAGTAAAGCATATAGTTATGATAGAGCTCCATCTTGTGGTATGAAGTGGGGAATAGTTGTGGCTCCAGAAGTTCTTGATTCCATCTGGTTAAATCTGCTCTTATTAGCTATAACTGCATCTAGTTTAAAGAGGCATTGTAAACTGTTCAGAAGTTAGTTTGAGTACTATTCCATTCCATTAGGTGTGTAGCAAGATTTAAAATTTTCCTTGTTTGTCCTACAGCATTTTACGCCATGCCCTTGACAAGATTGCAGAAATTAAATCGCTACTGGAGGAGAGACGTATTGGTGAGTCATTAGAAGTGTGTGAGAGAGAGAGAGAGAGAGAGAGAGAGAGAGAGAGAGAGAGAGAGAGAGAATGAGAGCCTGAATCTGTGGGAATGCCTGATTCACATGGCCTTAACCTCTCTCAGCTGCGAGGATGGCTGGAGTGTACAATGACAGTGACCCACCCCGGAAGACCATGCGGAGAGGCGTTCTGATGACTTTACTCCAGCAGTCTGCCATGACACTACCTTTATGGATTGGCAAGCCTGGTGAAAGGTACCAGCTTTTCTCTCTCTCTCTCTCTCTCAATTGGCTGTTTGTAATCAAACAGGGTCTCATGCTGAGCAGTCATTTGTCTGAGCTGTTTCTCATTATGATAGAGCACTGATGAAAGTGAAGTGTAATCCTGTTCCTGTTGTTTGTCTCCCGCAGTCCGCCGCCTTTGTGTGGGGCCATTCCTGCAAGCAGTGATTATGTAGCTAAGCAGGGAGATAAAGTGGCTGCTCGAGTGAAGGCTGTGGATGGAGATGAACAATGGATCCTGGCTGAGGTGGTCAGTTACAGCCACTCCACCAACAAGTAACTAACCCCATTTTCATTTCTTCAGACCTGTTACTGTATTGAGATTTAAAATAGGAATGCACATCTTGCTTTGATTATGAATTTAACTGAACACCTTAGAGAATATGATCATAATTGATTCCAGAATTCTAAAATCAATGTAGTAATTCAATGCTGAAAAAAAATTAAAGGATTCAAAGGATTTTTTTATACTATAGCAAAAGTAGAAAATAGTTTTTAAATGTTTCTGTATGCCTTAGGCAGCAACAAACTAACTGCCAGATGGTATTGCATTCTGAGCCTCTTTCATGCTTGGCTGTATGCTACTTTTTCACAGGTATGAAGTTGATGATATTGATGAAGAAGGAAAAGAGTGAGTATCTGTAAGATTATATTTATTTGTTTCATTCAGATTGTTACACAAAACCATTTTTATAGATTTTAGAAAAGTTATAAATAGGTGTTTAAAAAGAGCTCTTCACTTTTACTTTTACTGACTTCTTGTTCTTCTCTTGTCCTCCCTACTTTCTCCAGGAGGCACACATTGAGTCGGAGAAGGATCATCCCACTGCCACAGTGGAAGGCAAACCCAGAGACGGACCCCGAGGCCCTATTCAGCAAAGACCAGCTGGTGCTGGCCCTCTACCCACAAACCACCTGCTTCTACAGAGCACTCATTCATACCCCCCCACACAGGGTGAGAGAGAGATAAGGCCACTGTTCTGTGTGTCTTGAATCAACAGCTTTTCTGTTTTTTCTAAAAAAGCATATGGCAGAGTTGAAATTGTCTGTGCAGGAAGCACAAGATGAGAAACTATATTAAAATATCGCCACATGCGGTGATCATAGGAGCCTCACCAAAACACAGCCCTCAAGACCAACCTTTAAAAGTACAGTTAGTTTGGCTGTTAATTCAAAACCTTGAATTCCACACCACCATTCTATCTCTTGAAACCTTCTGCTTGGCAGACGAGCACCTTATCCAATGATTCCACAGTCAAATAAGGGACCTTTAAGGCCAACCTGCCCAGACTGATTAAGTCCTTTTTATCGTTATTATTTACAGACTCCACTGACTACTTGTAGACGATTAAGATTCGATGAATATCCAGAAACTAGTTTTGTATTTTATGCAAATTAGCTCAAATGAAGTGGATGGAGCTGAGTTTGAGGCCAGTGGTTATATTTTACTTATGTTATTTTTTTGTAAAGAAAATGCAGCTTTTGTACTGAGAAACAGATAATTTTGTTAAAACACCCTCTATGAATATACTTGCCCCAAAGTTGACACCATAATTCAAATTGAGCTAACATGAGAATGAGAATTGTACAAGTGTTCAGAGCTTTTAGCTGTTTTAGTCAACTATGCTTACCATACACTAATCAGACATAACAATAAAACCACTTGCTTAATATTGTCAAGATTCTGCTTGCATTGCCAGAATAGGTCTGATTGGTCAAAACACTCCCATTGACTCAACCGTAACTCTAATGTTGTGTTGTGATATCTGGCACCAAGACATTAGCAGCTGTGAGATGGGATGTGATGTGTTCTGAACTAGTCTGTTCAATGGAGACTCCATCTGGCAACTTACAGGATTTAAAAGATCTGCTGCCAATGTCTTGGCACCAGATACTACAGCACACCTTCAGAGGTGTTGTGGAGACTGTCTCGATGGGTCAGAGCTGGCATGAGGGGGACTTACTGTATTAGAAATGTGTATTTTATATTACAACTGATAGATGTATAGCATTTTGCATTCAACTTGCCATACAAAACCATTTCCAGCTAAAACACTGAAACTCAGAACATGAAATTAAGTGGCTCAAAGTTAATCATAAGTTAATAGTTTAAACTGTTTAGTAACAAAAATTTACCCTAGTATACTTAACTTTAACTAAGTTAAACATGCTCTGAATTAGTGATCACGAAACTAGGAGAAAGGCACAAGCAGAAATTGTTTTATTGGCAATTTTAAGACATTCTTAAGTTACTCAAGCAAAGATGACCTATTAATAGGTCAGTAGCTCACATATTAACATGTATCATTTAAATTGCAGCCCCAGGACGACTACTCTGTGCTGTTTGAAGACACATCGTATGCAGACGGCTACTCGCCACCCCTCAATGTAGCTCAGAGATATGTGGTGGCCTGTAAAGAGAACAAAAAGAAATGAGAAACAATAGGACTCATTGACAAGTTATGGTCACCTCTTTTGCAAAATTGGATCTTGAATCAAGACTCTGAACACTGGAATACATCACTGACATGCCCAGCTGAACAACAAAAGGCAATGGAATTTGCCCCCTCGGCTGTACAAGTTTTCTCTTAGTTTGTATTTGCAAAGGACTCTTGTATAATATCGGATGACATATTTGTCCAGTAGATGTCCCATAAGTTGTGAATTAACCAAGAACTGTGATAAATCGAGACTCTACTCATCATTCTCATTCAGCATGATGCTTTTAGTTTTCTCTGATGTCATTTTGTGTATGTTTTTGTATGACATTCCTGTGTGTCTGGTCGTAATAGGAACTAAGTACAGGTAAATTGTGTGAAAAATAAATCATTTTTTAAGCATTGAAAGTATATTTTGTTGTTTTTTCCCATTCATTATTGAATTTAAGGACACTGATATAGGTTATAAGCTGTTGGTCGTACTCCGCTACAGTTTTGTAGGTAATTCAGTACAGGAACAATTTCTGGTCATTGCATAATTATACAATATCAATGAAGTAAAGTGCTTGAATATAGCTTAATGCTGCCTTACTCATTTTTACATATAATCAAGATATAGAAGTATTTATAATCAGAAGATGGTGCGTGTTAACACAAAAGATCTTTCGCGCGACTGTGCGCGTGCCCCTTGTTCTTCAAGACCATTGGCTGTGGAGGCTGACGTCACGAGTCAGCAGGGACGCGCTGTGCGAAAGATGGCTGAAATGGTAACGTTTTTCATCTCTACGTTTACAGCACAACGTCTTATCACCAGTTAAAAACTATATCCAGTTCCGGAATCACAGCAACATTTAAAATCAGAACAGTACTTACTGCTATTAGGTACTTGGCTTGGCTTCTATCTCGCTTGTTTGCATGATAAGAGTTCCGAGGCTGGATAACGTGAAGGTACACACAGGTGTGACATCCGAGGGCTGAAAATCAACCAGCTAGCTCTCTAGCTTAATTTAGACTGGTTATTTAGCTAGCAAGCAGTCTTTAGTTTTCAACACTGTAATGTGTTTCCAAACGTGTACCGTTGCTTTAGTTGATGTTTTGCAGTGATCTCTTATGTTCACTTGTTCTGTTCTGTTCTGTTCTGTTTTGAGTCCGTTTTTTTCTGTTTACCGCACGAGTGCCTGAACAACACGTCAGTAAACAAAATTATATATAAAAAAAACATCCGTCAGATATCACACGTGGCTTATTTCTTTACACCCTTCTTCTAGCACATGTCTAAGTGAAAGTAACCCTGGCAAAAACACTGCGTGAACGAAAGTATTGGGACACACCTCTAAAATTTCAGTCGTAACCATTGCCACAGGTCTATAAAATTAAGCATAGCAAGACATTTTGGACAAGCTTTCAACTTTGTGGATACAGTTTGGGGGGAATGCCCATTTCTATTTAAGCATGACTGTGCCCCAGCGCAAAAAGCGAGGTCCATACAAACATGGTTGGATGCGTTCGGTGTGGAAGAACTTCAGTGGCCTGCACCAAGCCCTGACCTCAACCCCACCCCAACACCTTTGAGATGAAATGGAACAGATAATGTGAGCCAGGCCTTTTTGTCCAACACCAGTACCTGATCTCATAAATGCTCTGAATTGGCATCCCAATACTTTGGTCTATACAGTGTATGTCTGCAGTACTGGATCACCATATTGATTTTTTACCTTAAATTATTTTTAGAACATTAGCACACAGTATGACATGCGATTTCAAACACATCTAATCAAAGCAATGTCAGGCTTTCTTTCAGCATAGAGTAGCAGTGTGGAGTTGTTAATATTATTAATGCAAACAGATATAATTTTATGCCATAATACATGTTAGAAATATTGTGAGAAATCTTATCAATACATTTTGTTACTACCTGTAATGGGATATAAATGAATTGTACATTTAATGATAAGTGTTCATGGTGAGGTTATCTTTGTTTGGCTTTTGTCTCTAACACCAGGTATCTGACAGTGACAGTGATGGAGAAGTTAGTGTCAAAAGCCGTCCACAGCCACCTCCAAAACGTAGACGCGTTATTGACTCCTCAGCCATCACATCCGTACCCATTTATACAAATAAGGTACAGTCTTATTTCTGACACTTTGGTTCCACTTTACTGTCTGTGATGGCTGTTCATGTTAAATACATCTTCTGTGTCCTGTCATTTTGAAGCCCCTATGTTATCAGTTTATGATAGCTTGTATATCCACTCTGTATATATATGTACATATACTCAGTGTGCACATGCATACAACTTGCCTGTGTCTACATTTATTTTACATACAGTTTACATACACATATATGTATATATTTTACAGTACAGTTGTCCATATGCATATTTCTATATCGTGTAGTGTACATTTTATACAGTACTGTTTATATAACATTTTACTCTATTCTATTTCTTAATTTTTGTTGCTTTTTGTACTGTCAGCTTTCTGCCATGACAAAGCAAATTTCCCATAAAGGTTTATCTTATCTTCTCTTACTGACTTGATTTATTAGTGTTCATGCAGGTAAATTAATATTGCCTGGAGTAAGAGATTTATGACTTGATAGAAACAGTGGTAGTCATTATCATTTCAGGTGAAAAGCAGCCTACAGCTGAAGCCAGCCATTTTCAAACAAGCAGACTGCACAGGTAAGTCTAACAATACAGGAAGCTCCCGCTTATACATGGTTCAACAGCAGCGGCTTCAGTCTTTTGTGTATTTTTTTTCTGAGAACCGAACTAATAATTGTTCACGGAGATCTCTGCATGAAAATGACAGCACATACCAAAGAAAACGTGTGTGCATGAATTACACTACAGTTACTGTGGTAACATTTGTATTTTACATTCTAGCACTGAAGGTGTTCAGTGTGAACTGTACTGTACGCATACGGGTTTATCATTACATTTTCTTTAAGGTAATGTGTTTAAAATGAAATAAAAGTGTTTTGGGAGCATATTTGGGGGTATATTTAGGGTTTACACTATAAAAATAGGCATTTTAGGCACTTCTTTTTTTACCACATCACAACATTGCGTTTTTTCACTATATGCGGGTGCTTTTAGAACGCAACCCTCACGATAAAAATTATATTCCATGAGGGCTTTTGGGTCATTCTTGCAATATTTAATTGAATGTTTTGTCCCATAGACTAACATGAGACATGTTGTTATGTAATTATTGCCTTAGGCCATAATTTGGATAAAGAATCCAGTGTGACTCTGTTTTGTTTATTGCATTTCCTGCAGAAAGTGAAGAAGAGGAAGCCAAACTGTGGTCTCCACCCAAGAACAATCAAATTAGCATAACCTT
Organism: Phenacogrammus interruptus; assembly: GCA_037974425.1. Lineage (NCBI taxonomy): Eukaryota > Metazoa > Chordata > Actinopteri > Characiformes > Alestidae > Phenacogrammus > Phenacogrammus interruptus. Next base: position 6,708,623 of record JBBPCW010000027.1, on the reverse strand, counting down.
GAGTGACTCAGAGGAGGAGCAATCAGATCGGCGGAACCAGAATGAGATTCAGTGAGTTTTAGACTAACAAACAATTTTTATACAATCGAAGGAGAATGAAAGAGGACAAGTTATGAATGAATGTTTTTTTTTAGTGTCTTCTCAGTAATATCTAGAGATGCGACAATACGATATTCTGTATCCGTATCGGCCTGATCCTGACCTAAATTACTGGACCAGAAATCAAGAAGGCATAAAAAACGTAATCTGATCCGTTAAAAAACACGGAAAATGATTACAGCACGCATAGCGTGATTCATGACGTGTATAACGCAAGAAGATGCACCTTTACAAAGACACCTCATTTGCCATAAAAAAAATCCCAGGAGATCCAGGGTTATATCATTCTCCTTGCCATTACTTTTGTTCAAGATGAACGGTTAACCTCCAGATCTCCCGGGGGCGGGGGGTCATTGGAAAGATCACACCAAGCCCTATCTAACTGTGAAGTTTCACATTTAGAGTGCAAGATATGTTTCATAACAAATGTTGGTGAGGGCAAATCACAGCACGCAGTGTAGCCCCCTGCTAAGTAACAGACAATTGTAAACATAGTAATTTTCTTTTTATGCTTGTTTCTTGCATTCTTTTTTTTCCACACCTCTCCTTTCTTACTGCCCCCTCCACTTCTCAGAGATGTCTTGCGATCCCCCTCTCCACCGCCTCCTCTCTGTAGCCCTCCTGTCAAACGAAATAATCGAGCTAACAAAAAAATTAGGTGAGTTAATGACTTTCATTTAGAACCATACAAGTTAATTGTCACTTAATGCTGGGATCTAAAGTATGTCCTCTAAATAGGTCAACATGTATCCTGAAGTGAAAAAGGAAAACACAAATACTTGCAGCTGGACATTGTAAACCTGCAATTTTGCAATTTAGCAGTAAAGAAAAGAGAGTATTTTTACAGTCTGAACATTTTTATGTTTGTTTCCTTAGAGAGATCAACAAGAAGCTGGAGAAAATTGATTCTTTAATGTGTCCATCACCTGATGAAGAAGATGTTCCTGAACACGATGACTCGCCCTCTCCCAGAGACGACTACGATGATGACGACATCATAATTATTTCTTCTGAAGATAAATTGGAAAAACGTCCACCCAAACCTCAGGCCAGAGTTCAAGCCCGAGAGATTTCATTGAAATTTCGCTGGCGAACAGATGTGTACAAAATTCCAGTACTTTCGGTAAGATTGGCAGTTTTGTTTTTACACTGTATAGGTACTGCTGCCTATAAATGCTGATCTTCAGTGAAAATGTGTGGGTGGGTGTGTGTGTGGGTGTGTTTGTTAAAATCATTTGTACTAATTTGTAATTGTTATATGTATCACTGCTTTATTTCTGTACAGAAAAATATTTTTTTTATTTGCATTTGCAGACGGATCCTTTGAGTAAGGCTGTGAATCAGTTATCTGCCAAATTTAAAGTCCAGCCTTCTCAAATTTTGTTACTGAGGCAAGACACAGAGCTCCCTGTACAGTCTACAGCCGCAGAATTAGATCTTGGCATTGCTGACATCATAGGTGAGTGAAAAGATGATTCCTGATTAATGGTTTGGATCATTTGTTATTGTGTCTGATGCTTATTATGGCCTGTGTAGGTTAAAATGGCCTCCTTTCCAATGCCCATGGCGCTAAACAACAATGAAGGGCAAACCCTTCTGATATCCTTTTGTGTAGACATGGACATGTGAAACCCAGACTCTTTTATTCTGTGAATATTTGCCTTTGTGTGTTTTCCAATAGACTGTGTTGTAATAACTGAGGACAAAGAAGAAGAAAGCCAGGATATCATTACAGTGCGACTGCAGAGCAAGGAGAAAGGATCTGCGCAAGAATATTCCTTACATAAGGTTTGTGTCTTGATTAGATTTATTTAAAGTCGCATGTCTTTGGCACTGCATGCCGTCCTTTCAGTCCAGATTAAATCTTGGAGTCCTACATCTGTCTTTGCCTTGATGATTATTTTCTCTTTCTGTCTGGCTCTCAGGATGCTCCTCTGGGTTCTATCCTCTCTCAGTATACAGCAGGCTTGTCGGCTGCTGCTAAGAGGAAGATCAAATTTTTGTTTGATGGTTCAAAGCTGACACCTAATCAGACCCCTTCACAGCTGGACATGGAGACTGGTGATGTCATTGAGGTCTGGACCTGACGTCAATCAATAAATAACAATGTTACACCTCATTTGCAGAAACAAATACATATCACATTTTCTTCTCAGTTATGTAAATTAAGAGTTTTACAGATTTCAAATGTATATAAATGATTCAGATGAACTGTTAGATATTCGATCTTACACCTTTTAATTAAAAACAAAATTTCTAAATAAACAAACATGGCTATAATGTGGGTGTGTATGTGTATTAATTAACAACTGTAAAGGGAGAGATTCTGAAGCAGCTGCCGCATTAATCAGCTAAAACCGCCTGTAATGGACTTCACAGTGTTGTTGAACTGATTTAACTGTTTGTTGATTGACTCACTACTGGTCAACGCATGATCAAGTGCTTTGTCCTGAAGGCACTGCTGAAAGACAGAACTTAATCTCCAGTGATTTTATCATTTATTCTGAATTTTTCTCTGGATTTTCTACTTAAACCACACATTTGAAAGTTAATGCCTTCATTCATATTCCTTAAAACAGTTCTTAATAAACTGCATTTTAGCTTATGAACTAATCAGGTACTGCAATGTTTCTGTTTGTCACTGCAAGGTAAAAGCCAGTAAACTGCTTATCATGTGGAGCTGACATTCACTTATATTGATAGTCATCTTTATTTTGTTATTTGTGTTGAGAGGGTCAGGCCTCTGACTCAGCCTTTAATGGTTGCGAATGCTTTTGAACCGGTTCACATGAGGAAGTGAGTCGAACTGTTTTGAATCATCTCGACTTTAAACGTTCTTCTCGCGTTCTTCTCATTACTAATACATTTTCACTGTAGCGCTTTCACTGAATACATTAGTAGAAGTAGCAGAAGACAGTTCAGCTGTTGAATTAAATGTTACACTGAATGGACAAAAGTGTTGGGACATACCTTTGTTTCAGGGTTGGAGCCAGACCCATAACTTCCAGTGAAGGGCAATCATAAAACATACCAAAACATTCTGGACAACACCTCGCTTCCAACTTTGTGGGCAGAGTTTGGAGTTCGGATTAGTTTGGTATGGAAGACTCTGACTGGCGAGCACACATTGTACATGGCGATGATAACTGATCACTGATTTTCTGAGCTGAATGTTACAAATTTCGGATGGGAAGGGACTTCAGGTGACACAACCAACTATGAATACAATGAGGTTAAAGCGCTAAATTTTAAGTGTTGGGGAATGTGACCCATCTTTGTAGTGTTTTTAAAAAGTATTAACTTATTAGGCTGGTGGCCCTGCTATCAGAACGTTGTGGGTTTGAATCCCGGGGCTGCTAGTGGCTCCCTTGAACAAGGTACTATACCCACGCATTTCTATGTTCCTGGCTGCCCACTGCTTTACTTCAGTGAAAGGATTAAATGCAGATAAAGAATTTTGTACTGCAGCGTGTTCACGTGTGACAAATGAACACTTTAAACTTAATTGAACCAGACGTTCGATTCAGAGAATGGACCGGTTCGATAGAATCGAATCTCTTGATTGATTTGAATCAATTAGGGTGTGACGTATGATCATGTGAAACTGGAGTCAAGTCAACATGGCGGCGCCGTAGCAACACTTGAGAACAACAACTAATGCGAGACAGCAGACGACGGTTCGACCCCAGAGTGAATAACTGGATTCGCACGTTTGGTTTAAAAATGTTCTCACGTCAGCTTAGCTAACATTTGACTCAACACGACCTTAGTGTATCGTTCCAGTGGTTTTGTGGACGAGCATCATTCGTTTGACTTCAGCCTGCAACTCCAGGTAAACAAAAACCACAGCATTCAGCCGCTGTGATTCTCCTTGCCACATTTGTGTCTTTCTTGTTACGAATTTCTGCTTCGGAGTTGACTGACATCAGTAAACACAGCAGACAGCATCTCTTGTTTTTCTTGCAGCTCTTCCTTTTAGATATTAATAGCTTTCCTCTGCACAAACCCAACCAAGTAAGCTTCTAAGGGACTATTTCGACATCAACCCGGTCTATTTCAAGCCTTCTGTTTAATATAGGATGTAGGTTGTCTGCAGCTTGTCTGTACAGGCAACGCTTTGAAAATAATTTCTTCTTGAAAGTCTTGGTTTAGGGTTAAATAAACGCGTTAACGTGCCAGCACCCAAGAATGTGGTGTTGGGGATTGACTAGTTGTTTTACAGATGTTGGTCAATCTTCGGGATGTGGACATGGTCTTGTCAGCAAAAAATATTGCAACTCATTAGAGTTTGTGCTGACAAGTGTGTCTGGCCTGAAAAATACACGTTGATTGTATACTGAAAGTGACAGATATTGTGTAGTAATATTTGAGAGATTGCAAATTAGTGTGTCCTTTTCAAAGCAGTGATATTATATAGTGCACCTGAGCTATAAACAGTACAAATCCTTTAAAAGACTCATACAAAATACAAAAACCTCAACTGTTTCATGTAAGACAGGATATGACGTGTATAATTTTGTTTCTTAGAGGATTTTGAGCTTTAAACGAATTTAAGCTTCTGATTTTATTTGCTTTGTTTTTTACTTATTCTTCATTTGGTGTTCCATTTGTCCTTCTTTTATGATTAGTCAAAAATAGGGGGCGATTTCACAATGTAGGACTTTTTATAATAGGGTTCAAAATGCAGATAATTTAGGACAATAGGAATGTCTCTTTTCCCGTTTGATAGGCTTTTCTTAAGACTCAGGTTATCTGACTAAACTGAGAAATCCTTGAGGAAATGAATTAAACTAGTCATATGCATCCTGGAATTAAGCCCATTAGTTATTTGATGCATAAATCAGCACAGCAGGGTATGTTTTTGCTTTCACTTCTTAAATGTGTTAACATGCATTTTCATTATCTGGCATCACGAGCCTTGTGGCCGTATGTAGTTCCTCTTGGTTATGTTTATACACAATTTTTTCTATGCTGCATTTCACTGCTGAATGAATAAGCACTTTTTCCATGTACTGTGGTCTTCAAAGACTTTTCTTAGTGAATAACAGACCACAGCTCATTCTTGCCTCAGTGCTTCTCATTGCATGATCAGTTTTCTGAAATGGGTCACTGCACACACATTTCCTCTTCAGATACTAAGATTTTAAAGAAAAGCTTTGTTGTTGTTAATGTTCTCTTTTTTAACACTGAACTGTCCCTTTAAAATCTATTGTGTATTACCATTGAAAGTTTTATGTCTCTGAGCACTGATTTAATTTCAATATTTTTCTTGCTGTACTTGTTGCAGCTGCAATGTCACTCGTAGATCCCACATCTGACACCACGCCATTCTTTTCTGATGACAATGAGGGAGAAGCGTCATCTGACAAAGATGAGGGACCTTCACCTCAGCACCAAGACGAATCTGGGAGTGGACTGTCCAATATCAGAGCATATCTGACTGTGGCGGTTCTCTTCTACATCAACTTGCTTAACTATATGGACAGATTCACTGTAGCAGGTAACTAGTATCATGCCTACATAGAGTCTAACCTATTGCAGATTTGGCTCAAGTTTAGATGAAAAATTAACATTATGAATAAACAAGCCTGTAATATTACAGTATTATAAAGCTCCACATACTGTTAATTCCTGTGATTCCCTAAGCCATACCATCTCAAGGAGACTCAAGATCCATCTGTACACATTCGGCATAAGGATCACTAGTTATTGCTCAGTGCTGTTCTGTACCCAACAAAGCCATCCTTGACATTTCTACTTTTTGAAGAGCATAGGGGCAGGGCTCGAAATTGCAACCATTTTGGTCGCAAATGCTCCCGAAATTTCATCTATGCAACCTCAAAATATATTTGGGAGCATTGGTGCAAGTGCATGTAATTGTTGTGCGACCTGTTTTAACTTCTCTAAAAAATGTTAACAGTAAATATGTGTTCTGTGTGCTGAATGCTGATACGGTGACCGTTCTGCCGTTGAGATTTTAGATTGGTTAATAATAGCTGTCAA
>JBBPCW010000027.1:6673234-6702421 GCA_037974425.1 Phenacogrammus interruptus | reverse complement strand
AGGTACCCTGAGCAAGGTACCGTCCCACACACTGCTCCCCGGGCGCTGTGTTCATGGCTGCCCCCTGCTTCACTTGGGTAATGGGTTAAATGCAGAGGAGGAATTTCGTGCTGTGGTGTGTTCACATATGACAAATGGTCACTTTCACTTCATATGTATCAGGGTTGGCAGACAACATTCCCTACAAGCAAGTTTGAAAAGGTAGTTCTGTACGAAAAGGAACATTTAGCTTGTAAGTGTAATAGCCACGATCATGAAACAAATTAGGTACAAACTAAGTTTTAACATGTAACAAGGATACAATTAAACTTTCACTTTAAATAAGATTTTCATGTTAACCTACTATCAGAAATTGAGTTAATATTTTGAAGGCAGCCTGTTAACTTTTACACTTCGATACAGTGGACCTCCCTTACATCAATGGATAAATAAATGCTTTAGGGCCAAAGAAAGAAAAATGATTAATCTCAAACTATCATGAAACAGTGTCAGCTATCAGACATCGTATTCATAGCACCGAGTACACAGTACAAAGAAAATGTCAAAAAAGTATGAGTACTTCATTAAAATCTGTACATAAATACATGTGAAAAGTTCAAAGTATCAACATTTAAGCACAAATGAACATTTAAAAAAAAATTGATATTGGCAAACAGGTAGTTCTGGTCCTCCCACAAAGATAAATTAGCATAGCTGTGGGGAGTTTCACTTTACACCAGCATGAGTGTGTTTGGTATTTTACATTAAAAAGTCAATTTACCCACAAAGATGTGGGTACATACTTACAGAAGAAAAAGTAGAAATGCAGCAAAATATCCTGACTTTTGTAACAAGTCGCTCTGTGTCCCAAGACTGCTAGTGGCACCTCTGAGGAACCCTTGAGCAAGGTACTATCCCCACCTGGGCACTGTGTTCCTGGCTTCCTCCTGCTTCACTTAGAGATTGGGTTAAATGCAGAGGAAGAATTTCATGCTGTTCACACCGTGTGCTGTGGTCTGTTCATGTACGACAGAATGGTCACTTTGCACTTTACAGAAGTACAGTACAAAAATATAGTAAAGTCAAAAACTGTCAGTCCCACAAGACATACTTATGCCCAGAATCTTACTGAGTGCTTGTGCACTTTTTGCATTTAGACTCTTACGTGAAGTGAAGCAAAACTGGAATCTGGGATGGGAGAGTCTGATTTTTGTTTTGTTTTTGTCAACCAAGATACAGCCTAAAATAAACTAAAAAGAAAGCAAAACGGAAAAACGCCACATCGGAGAGTTTGAAATTTTATTTATTTTTGTACATTTTCCTTTTTTTCTTCTTTTTTTATTAAGTTTTATTTATTTAATTAAGGTGTTGAGGAGGAAGGGAGAAATTATACTATCTTTATAAAACATCTCTCACTCAGCTCAAGCAGTTTCATTCTTTTACATTCACTCACTCGCATTCGCACTTGTTCACTCATTCCCTCTGTTTTAGACACACTCTGTGCCCCCGTCCAACAAACAAAAAAAAAATGTTTCAGTCCTTCCAACGCATAAGAATAAAAGAGAGAAAAAAAAATCTGTTTCTGGATGCATGTGTTAGTGTGTGTCTGTGTGTACACGCCTGGATCAGTAGGAGAAACTCTCACTCCAGACCAGGGCAGCCTGATTCTGTCCGTCTGTCTTCGTGCTCAGTTTCCAGGAGGGTGAAAGGGAAGTTGCTGGGAAGGGTGGGGCTGCACCTGCACAGCTGAGAAGTTACCAAAAAATAAAATATTGAAGTATTTTGATTATTTTTGAACCAGTAATCTCCACAACACAAATTTGTTCAACCAATTCTCAATACAGGTGTAAAAAAAAAATAAAAAATACCACTTTTTGGATTCTGATACCAGTCTCTGATGCTCTAATGTAATTTACTTGACAGGTATGCTGATATTTAAAGCATTCAACTTTTCAAATTCAACTGTTTAAAGTGAGAGTTCTGCATTAGAATAGCATTTGAATGGCTGGACATTTACTAAAAATGACTGTTTTGGCACAATGTATCTTCAATTGCTTTATTGATGACCGAAAAGTCTTGACTTAAATACTAGCTTCAGATTCTATATTATTAAAATAAGGAACAGGCATCACTGCACACTGCCGTCTGGTATAGAGACCATTTTTTGGGGTACATAACATAACAATAATGTGAGACATCAGCTAAAATTACCTACAAGCGCTTCCCCAATAGCCATTTCTTCTGATTGTCTTTCAAAAACGCCATGTTGGTCCAATATTGGCATGGAATGAATGAGAGAAAACTAAAACTGTATGCTAGTTACATGTAGTAGGATAACGCAAAGCTATTTGTGTTGAGCCAAATTCTTATGTAATGTTGGCTGCCATATTGGAGTCAAATATGCCATCTTCAAAATGAACTTAAATTGTTAAACCCTTATTTGGAACAAATTTAAGTTTGAACCTATGTGAGAGAAACACTACTTGTTTCAGTGTTGTGTGCAGGCATTACGGGGCGGCGGGTGTGTGTGAGCTAGTACAGCATTAATTATTTAAACTAACACTTAATACCGTATACTTAATAATATGAACTACTGTTCACCTGAGGGGTGCCCAAGGTAGGTGTAGTGCTGGTGGGCTCCCTGCTGTGGTGGTGGGGGTCCGTGTGGGGGATGCTGGGGGCCAGGTCCAGAACCTGGACCCTGTTGAGGGGGAGGAGGATGAAGCAGCATCATCGGTGGAGGGCCATGACCTCCAGAGTGGTGAGGACCAGAAAGTGCTCCTTGAACATGAGCCTAAAAGTAAAAGAAAGAGAGAACAAGAGAGAAAGGTGTCTGAAATAAACTACTATGAGAAAGCAGTGAGGGGATGTTAATTACTTTTTACTGAATTTAGCTGAGTGGGCTGTTAAGTGTGAAATGAGCATTAAGAACCTAAAGTACTTATACGCGCCCGCTGTCTCACTCTGTGGGAGTCAGCCTGAACATATTCATTCTCACATCCTCCTCTGCCTTCTTTTTATCTACCACATAATTATTTCATATAAGAGACAGAATAACATTCACTTCCCATATATTAATTTATTAATGTTGAATGAATGTTATTATATGTTTAACAGCCCACACATTAAGGTCACATGCTATGGTTTATTAGACATAACACTAAATACCAGGACCAAAGGTTTTCCATCAGAACATTGTTCAGAGCATCACAGTGCACATTTAAGTAGGTACTAGGGCTGCAAAATATAGTGTAATATATTAATATTAGGACTGGCCGGCATGACAACATTTTCATCAAGGTATTTTTCATGTTACACAGTATACAGTATTTTTTTAGTATGACTATTATTACCACATATGACAGGATTAAATGAATCACTACATCTGACTGAACTTGCTTTTGCTTTTTCACCAGCGTTACGGTAATTTCATGCTCTAAAAACTCTCTTTTTCACAATGTTGTTAGGACTGATCAGTGTATATATTGTTTTATTGCATCTGGTGTGCATGTGAGAGTGCAGTACCTGTGTAAGCTGTCCGATGGAGGAGTAAGGGTGGGGCAATGGCTGATGGCCCGGCAGGCTGTAGCTCTGAAGAGGATAAGAGGCCTGCGGTGAACTGTGGCCTGGAGCCATGTTAGGGGGTGTGGGTGCTGACAGTGGACCTGAATGGTACAGAGTCTGAGGCTGTGGACCCGACTGACCAGACTAGAGGGAGGGTGAAAGGGAGAGGGGTTAATAACTATAACAATTCTCACTGAAATTCAGTCCCATCTTAATTTGAAAGTTGATAAGATCAGATCAATTTCAGGCATATGTTGAACATATTTTGAACAGACAGGCATATTCAATTACATTTATTTGAACATTTTTTTAAAACAAGTTTGCACAATTTATGTCACTGACCTACAAAAACACAACAGACCTGAGACTTGACACTGACATCTATACTAGATGACTTGGGTCATAACAAAAAACTTGTGTATAAACTCAATTGTACCAAATGTTGGCAGTTAGTTTAATTGGCAAGTGGCTATACCTGTCCGGGGCTGGGGGCAGCGTGCTGTGGAGGTGGCTGGCTGCCAGTGGGGGTGCTAGAGGGCTGCGGCGGATGCATGGATCCTGAGTGATGCGAAAAAGACTGGGGAGCTGGAACAGAAAGATCAACATATATCAGCTATTTTGCAAAACATTACATGTATCCACAAGCCATTGTATGTTTTTTGGATTGTCTATCTGAACTTTTACTGCAAAAGTTTTAGTAGTCATTCAACTGCAAGTAATGGTATTTATACATACCATACATGCCCTGCTGGGCCCCTGGGGGCCCCTCTGTCTGGCCAGGATACTGAGGGCCAGGAGGGCCAAGCGTCTGGGGGTGACCACCAGAACTTAGCATCCGTGCCCCACCCTGAAGCATGGAGTAAACCGGCTAGCAGAAAGAAAAAGAAGTGTCATCAGAAGTGTCATCAGACACACACCATTACACAATTTTTGTTTCTGTGTAACAAGCTCAGACCACAACCAGTGTAACAGATTAGTTCAAACTCTGTATAAGTGTATGTATGTATGTTTGTATAAACTGTAGAGTACCCAAGTACCTGTCCAGGGTAGTGGGGCATGGCAGGGATGACCTGGCTGTATTGTAGGTAGGGCTGAGGGTACGGAGAAGCAACCAGAGGAGGACCTGCTGCAGATGCTGCTGCTTGGATCATCGGAGGCGCTGATGAGCTATGATCTGGACGTTGGGTCACAACCGAACCTAAGGGAGTGAAGCAGCCATTGTGTAGAACCATGCGCTTAGATCTCGCTTAGTATAAAGCATAAATGAAAAACCTTCCCTATTCAACATTAAAGATGACTTCGTTTTTGCTAATCAAGAAAAAAATAAATGTGAAAGCTAAATATGGGAAAAAAGGCAAACCTCTTTTCTATATATATGTGTGTGTGTGTGTGTGTGTGTTTGTGTGTGTGTACACATAGTTTTAGCCCCCCCTAATAGAATTCAGAATGATTTAGTAATCGGTGATGAAGATATTTATTTACCTTTAGCTCTGGCGTATTTGCCCTGGCTCACAGTAGACATTGCATACTGGTACATTTGAGGGGCCTGGTAATTAGAGATTTAAACAAGGCAATTATAAAATCTTAGTATCCAGCATGCACAAAAACAAAGGAGCGTTTTTTATTTGGATGGAAACACAAATACACATTCAGACAAGTGAGATTACCTGAACAGAATGGCCCTGTAACAGAATGGGTGAGACGTAGCTCGGGTACTGGGGGCTGTAGATAGCTCCCTGGCCCGCAGAAGGCTGGAGCACCACAGAGGGGCTCGGAGGCGTAGGCCGAGGGGGCGTGGGGGTTGCCGCTGGCTTTACCTGAACACCAAATAAAAGTTCAATTTCATTGTATTTGTGTATCCCTATATGAACTGTTCTTACAAAGTGTTAGCTGAATGCACTCACTACAGTGAGAGGGGCCTTTGTGGGATTGAACTCTTTGGCGTTGGGATTTAATGTAGACTTCTTTACTTGACTGAAGAAAAAATAAAAAGAAAAAGCACAAAGTACAATAAAACACCAAATGTAAAGAAAGGCAGTGGTTACACTAATTTGATCCACCAGAGCATTTCCTGATGACTAACAACACCTTTGTTCTCTACTCACTCAGTCACGCCTTCCACTCTCTCTGCAGCCTCCGATCTGCCATCATCTCTACCCGGGGTCCTTGCAGGCTGAGGAGGTACTGCTGTTTGCCCATCTACAACAGAAGACTGTGGAGCACTGCCAGGAGTGGTAACAGGTGTAGCAGAGGGTGTAACATGCGGCGGGGTGGATGGAGTGGCACGCTCTGCATTCGTTTCTCTTCCCGTCTCATTTGATGGAAGCTCCTGAGCAGGAGTCGTGGGTGAGGCAGTTTTGGGTTCTGTGAGGGGGGCAGGGTCTGTCTGTGTGCTGTGAGCAGGGTTTGGTTGAGCAGGGTTGCTGGGCGTGGCTGAAGTGCTGGCACTGGAGGGGGAGCTAGGCTGGAGCTGAAGGACAGACGAAGTCCAAGAAAGTTTAAAATTCATGGATTGTCACAGGCTTAAATAAAATATTCATGTTAAAATGACCATGTGGACACTCACGATGAATTCTTTGCCAAACTTACGAAGCTCCTCTAGATGTGGTCTGTGCTGAACTGAGGCAGCTGCAGATCAAACCAAATATAAGATTCAGGACAGACACACAAGGCTAATATTTTCAAAACATAAAATAAGATACATGTTCATATGTAGACAAGGGAATTGAAAAGACAAATACTTTTGATGGTTTTGCCTTCCTGAGGGCCAATGGGGTTCTCTGACCTTTCCTTAGACAAGATCTCATTCACTGAACCAGTGAGAGAAAGAATGAAAGGCGGAAAGAGAGAATAGAGAGACGGATGGGTAAATAATGACAGCCACAAATTATTAAAAGCAAAATTATTGTAAGAATAAACTGTGCTGCTTACCATCTGCAGTGAAGGAAGGGGTAGCAAAAGCTGAAGCCTTTGAGGTCACTGAAGAGTTGTCTAGAAACGTAGGAGCAGCGGGAGAGGGGTCCTGGGAGGATGTGTCAGGCTTAGGGGAATGAGAGACTGAAGAGAGGAAAAACCAGGAAGAGAGGAGGATAAAAAACAATGCTAGTATATATACAGTAAATGACTACATTAATTCTCTAAAATAATTCAACATGTATTTATGTGTTTTCACCTGTTGGTGTAGAGTGGGAGTTGGATGCCCGTAAGCTTCTCGTTTGTGCTTGTCTATGAGATTTGGGAGACGTTCTGGAGGACACTGTTTTACAGAAGATAAATTTGACAGAAAGTTGCACCAAGAAAACTTTAGTTTATGCTGAACAGGACTGGCAGAGTGTATCATTAAAAAATTCAATACTATTGTGAGCCTTTATGGGCACAAAAATGTGTAGTGTAGAGAATGAGAAACCTGCTAAGCACTGAAAAATAATCTGCAACAAAATATGATATTCAAACTATATATACAAAAAAATAGCTTACCTCCATTTATGGGTCGTGCAGAGTCAGAGAGAGACTGTGGGTGTGAGAGTGAATGGGAGAGTGTGTGTGGGGCTGGGGGGCTGGCATGGCCAGGATCTGAAGGGCGGGGCTGTGCAGGTGGACTACACTGTGACTGATGAGGAGAGTACCCTCCTCTGATTGATAGTGGACTGTTTCTGTCGGAAGGTGGGGTAGGTGTCCCACTGCCGGAGGGAAGAGGGGGCCTGGGGGAGGAGCTTGAGGGGCCAGGCCTGTTTGTTCGACTAGGAAGCGTAGACGAGTTTCCGCCCCTTTCTCTCTCAGCTCTGGATCCCCCCATCTCTCGCTCTCTTGCCCTCTGAGGTAGAGGAATGTACCTGCCCTCCCTAAATTAGCAGAGAAGCAGGATGAAAGGGCATCAAGCTTTTGTGAACAAATTCCATGTAACATTACACATAAGGTAGACATAACATAGCTCACGATACAATACACTCAGTTCACACTGGGTTAACAATTCCACATTCTCACAGCATGCGGTAAAGTAGCCAAACTCCACTACACACACTGCTACATTTTACAGTGCAATGTTTTACAATATGATGCATTATTACACACACGAAAATCAGGCATCCTAAAAGTGAGACATCTGATATGCCAGACTGACCTGCTCCCAGAGCTGGAGAAGCCAGGGCTGTCTCTGCCCCTTTCTCTCTCCCCTCCATCACGCACCACTGCACTGTATTTGTCTTCTTCTGTTTTTCCATCATCGTTCTCCAGTGACACCCGATGGCGGTACTGTGCACTGGACTCAATCTCGCTGGCCAACCGAGCGGCTCTTGCCTCTCGCTGTCTGAAGCCCTCTGAGCTGCCCCGCTCCAGAGGTACTCTGAGAGAGACAGAAAAAGAAGGGGGAAAAAAAAGGAAAATCAATTGCAGTCTCAGACCTATTATGATCAGTTTGATAGCTTGTTCTTAAAATGCAACTTTTTTCCATTATGAAACAAATTTGCAAAGACAAAACATTTTTAATGTTTAAATCAGCCAAAATATATTTTAGGTGTGCAGACCTTCAGTTGCTATTCATCTACTGGTGTGCATGCAAGCATCACCCAGTAACATACACAGGCATCAAAATTTGTTTAATGGCATTGGTGTTTTCCGTAATCAGTAGTGTATTTAAACGTCAATATTGGCGCCAATACCAATAACTGCAATTCTGTGATATGCCTACCCAAGCTAAGATTGGACTTAAGCTGTATCTAAACAAGCAATTACTGACATATCTGATAGGAAATAAATGCTTTTCAGCTAGGTGTTAGAATGACAGACAGAGAGATTGATTGAGAGAGAGAGAGAGAGAGAGAGAGAAAAAGAGAGAGAGAGAGAGAGACTCACGTGTACATGGAGAGGCTGGAGTCATAGGTAGACTTCACACCATATGTTTCTTCATTGAAGCGGAACATCTCGCTGGCATCCCAACCATTAGACTGACCGAGAGAGAGGGGGGGGTGGACTGAGTTCTTTAAACATTGCTGATTACGTTTAGGTACACACAACACAGATCCTAGATCATCAGCAATCGCTGAGGTAACGCACACATTGTAAAAAGATTTTGAAAGACCCACTCTTCTGCACTCTTCCACAATTGTAGTCTGTAATTTAAATCTAGGTGTCATGAGAGGGTCATACAGGGTTAGGACATAACGAACTAATTACAGCAGAAGTGACTGCAGCCATCAATGTTACCCTTCTCATCCTCTGCAAGAACTGCTGTATTTTTTCTCTTCATGGACATGCTTTAGGAGTGATTGTTCCTTGAGAAAATGATTGTAACGCCAGATAAGTTTAAGACCTGTTTAAGTAAATATCCAAACTATTTCGCCCAACGTGGCAGTGTAGCCAACAGCAGCGGAATTAGACAATTTTATCAATGTAAAACTAGGTGAAAGTTAACTTTGTGGAGATTATTCTGCAACTTCAAGGTCTTGGGGCCTATCTTATAGTGACCAGTGCAGACATCATGAGAATGTGCACAAGGGAAACTATCTTTGTTGACTGATCTTAAGCAAGTTCTTGTGGTTTTGTGTTCTGTTCTGCTATTGTGTTGCACCATGGTCCTGGAGGCCCATTGTTTAGCTTAATGTGTACTGTGAGTACATGGTAACAATGACAATAAAACCAACTTGACTTGAGTGTCTAATTCACACATAATGTGCATAAATATTTAATGACCGGACCGTACAAATCTGTGTCAGTTCAGTTACAACCCACTGTATAATAGTGATAAAATTTCTAAACAAAAACCAAAATATTATTTGTAAATGTTTATATTCTAACACTTGCATTAGACTTATTTATCTTTTATGGTATATTTTTGGCATTTTCACTTTTATTAATTGTTTAAAAAAAAAAAAAAAATCAATTTTTGTTTGTTTCTATTTTTGTGTGTGTTTGCTTGAATATGCATGTGCAATTAACTTACTGCATCTGCCTCTAGATCGAAGTTTTCTCCATTGCTGTCTCCTCCATCCCACCTCTGGAGCACCTTCTCTCTGTGGTCACCATTTACCCTTGTTGAGGCAATGGCTGAGTCTGTGAAGGTGTCTACACACAACCACAAAAATACAGCTAAAACATGAAGCCAGGTCAACTTTTTAAGACTTCCGTCACTTTTAATTGATAAACACATACACACACACCTCGTGTAGCAAAGCTGAGGTCCACATCCCTGCAGGTCATGGTGATCAGGTCACAGGGGCTAAAGATCATTGTGTCTGTGATCTCCTCTCTCCTAGGATGCGTGGACATACCACCTCCACAGCTATCTACCTCCTCAGCCCGCACCTTATGTACAGCATCCACTGCCAACTCACACTGCACAAACACACACACAATGTAATTAATTTACCAACACTAAACTCAATTTATAGCCAGAGAAACATCCTGGTATGTCTTATGCATGCAGTAACTTTTGCTTACTTTTGAGCTTAGAGTTTTAAAGATCCCCTCAAACACATTGCCGTTCTTCACCCTCACATCACACCTGGAGCCCTGGAGAGAAAAATTAATCAGATTGATGGATGAATGCACTCAAATTCAAAGTTTACTGAAAAAAGACCACAACAAGCTTTTAAACAGACAATGGCTGGGAGACATAAGACAAAAAAGTCTTCTGTTGAGATTAATCAGACTTGTTCTATGGAAAGCGTGTGAACTTCAAAAGCTCTGTCAGAAACTCACCACCACAGCTGTGAGATAATGGAGCATCCGGGAGTTGTTGTAGACACCCTCAAATACCTAAAAGGAAAACAAAGAAAGTTTGATATAACAGCAAATTTCAGCACATGGGTATGACAACTAAATCTCAACTAAAGCACTAGAAAGCAAGAAACACAACTAACAAAACACTGGGCTAGTAGACACAGGTAAAACATGGATTAAATAATTTTAGATTTATGTTACATACAGGAAGAGACTGTGAAGGAGGCTTCACGGAGTTTCTGTTCCTGAAAACAAAACAAGAGTAAAATTGTTTATTTTTCTTTACCATCTCAAATGATACACGTCTCTTGTGGTTAAACATGCTTAAACTGGGACACATTTGTCAGAGGTGCTTAATATATGATAGAGGTAAATTACTGCCCACACCCACATTAAGGTTACTGTAGAGGACAATGTGCTCATTTGTCTCAATTTTTGTAAGATGATAACACAAAGCACGTCGATAATTGCATATGAAAGCAACACAGACACATGAGAGCCCTAATAAAATGCCAGGGCACATTCCACACTTTTCTTTCCCAACATTCGTGAGATCTGACAGCTTGATTGTGGGCATGATCCAGTTGTTGCTAGAGAATAAATGTGATATTTACCTACAAAGCAGGGTGTCTGGCCGTTGTTGAGTAAAACAACGGCCAGCCACCCTGGACTATTGTGTCTCTCACTAGCACAACCCTAACGACAGCCTAGAGGTCTAAACAGAAAGAGTCGCATTCTGACAATATCTGGAATGAATTCTCTTGGCTGTCACGTATAAAACACGCCCAGGCACAACACCGAGCGACTTTTATTTACTAGAACAGCCAGTGCGTCAAGCGAACAGGCTAGCTTTAGCCAAGATGCGCAAAATGACATCGTAACAATACAAAGACAAACAGTTAGACGCTCCTTGTCTAAACTACACATTTTGTAGAACCTCCGGGTCGACATGGGACAACACCGAGATTTTATACTTTTTTGTCACATGCATTCCGGCTCTTCTGGGGCGAGGGATATGCTCGAAATTGAGAAGCGACACTCTTCTGTATCATATGGTTTAGAAAAACAACAACAAAACACTACTGAGCTCCTGCGGCTGGTGCCAGTTCCGAGCGTGCTTATTGGATAATTGCGCCGTCAATCACTCGTTACAGCGAGTCTAATGGCCCAGGCATTTAGTGAGGGCGGGCGCTTGAGGCCCTGTTCAGTCCTGCCATTATTTAACTTGTCGTGCGAAATGTCAATCAAAAACCGCTCGCTTCCGATTGGCCAATCCCTTGCTCGGATTTAAAAACACGCCGCGCGATTGGCCCTAGGCGCGTTGATGCGCACGCCCACTTAAACCGGTAGGCCGCATGATGAAATGACAGTCCTCGGACTTGTCTGTGAAGAGTGACCGAGATCGGGTTACCTTCCAGGGGTCGATCTGGTTGTGTTACTCCCGGGAACGGAGGATGACATGTTGGCCGATCCAGAAGTACCATTGGATGTTCTGCGGCCGCTTGGTCCAGACTGTTGCTGCAAAACACCCCCCTATATGGTTATATTTACACGTAAAGCTGAATCCGTACATACTGTGCTGCTTAGAACTACAAGTGCTAGTTAGCAAGCTAGCTTCGTTGCTAAGGCAACGGGAACACCGTGTTATTGAAGTCATAACGGTCCAAATCAGCTCTAAGTATAATAGACGTGATGTATTGTTTATTGTTGCACAAGAGAAACAGTGGATACTCACATTCTGGCGACGGAAAGACATGGTTGTTAACTAAGCTAGTAGCCTAGCCGAAACCTCCTGTCAGCTAGCAGTCCCAGCTAGCTCAACCTTGGAAAAACAAGTGTCAGGAATATCAGGCACTCCTCAATATTTTCCCGTCCAAGAGCCGCGAATCTTCTTTCGTCTTTATTCCGAAAACATGTCATCAGCTCTCTGGAGAAAGTGTCTGACTGTATTTCTTGTTTTAAAAAAGCCGGTACCACGTCTCAGGATTTGCCTTGAACATAATGGCAACCCGGTTTTCAACAAGCTCTCTTTTGATTGGTCCAGCCGAGGCTGGAGCTGGATCAGTGACGCAGTGACGTTTTGCAACCAAGAGTCCTGCACACACCTCTGGAGATCTGTAATGCTCATAATTTTTTTTTCACGCACACTTGATTCAGTTGATCATTTATGTGCTGTACACGCTGAAATTAGTCACGTCGTTCACCAGTTCTTAAAGAAAAATGTGGGCTTGAGTCATGAACTGACGGCTCAACACTCAGATGTTGAAATGCTAGTAATAGTTATCTATAATTAATGACCTCCATCGCATCTTTTTGTTTGTTAATACCTAGTTTCAAAAATAAGATTAACCTGATTCTAACATTTAATAAGTAAACGTGCTCTCAGAAAACAAATTATTAGATAGATAATATAGATAGACAGACATACGTTACATTCCTTGCATTCCCTGCATGCCAAATCCCAGACTTATGTGGTACTATGCATCCTGGTTTAACTAGCTAGCGACATAACATAAACTGGTTGAAATGAAATGGCACCTGGTGCATATTTCAGAAACCACAATTTCTCAGCTTAGGAGAACTTTAGCCCGAGGTCAAGCATGTCCAGCAGGAAACAAGCTGAGGGACATTCCTACTGGACCTTCCTAAACCTTCTGCTTAAGTAATATGACTAACTGAAAAGTCCCACTTAATTAAATCATGCTCTCACATGAGTGACACTGTAGCAGGAACAGCTGTCATTTATTTTAAAAAAGGCAATTTACAGAGGATGTTTATGTCACCAACTAGGCAGGACAAGGGTCTATTTTTATGTGAGGTTGAGACAGGTTGAGGTCATCTATCTAGCTTAAGGGAAAAGCACACTATATGGACAAAATTATTGGGATGCCTGCCCATTACATCATCAGAGACTTTAATGACACTGCATTTCAAATACATAGACTTTAATATGGAGCTTACTTTGTGCACTGCGGCACAGCACAGTCATGCTGGAACAAAAAAGGTTCTTCTCCAAATTGTGTCCACAAAGTTGGAGGCATGGCGTTGTGCAAAATGTCTTGGTATGGTGAAGCATTAGGATTGTCCTTCACTGGAAAGTAGAGGGCCTAGTCCAAACCCTGATAAACAGGTGTGTCCTAATACTTTTGTCTACTAAGTGCTCACATGTGCCCGATGTAGCTCTGTAACAACAAGTTAAAACATGCTTGGAGGAAAACACTAACTGCTGATTCTGTTTCATCAGTTTACAGGTCACACTAAGTGAAGGGGAAAAGAGGAATTCCGTCCAGCGCATCCAGAAAGAACAAGGCAGGGTAAGCTCCCTTAGAACATCCAGCCACAAATGGCCAACACTTATCTAGCTCATGGATGTTGTTGAGAGGGTCCCCGTTCTGTAAATACAGTTTGACTGTACAGCAAATCTAATTGCTTACACGCATAAAGAAGGCAATGAAGGCTTATCGTACCTTGATCTTTTTAGAACATTTTTGCTTTTAGTCTGAAGTATGTTTTTTTTCTGTCTTAAGATGCATTTATGTCAAACCAAGAGAGTGAGCAAAAATGTCCTTGGTTTGGCCAAGAGTATAGTTTGCATGATGTTCCCCACATCCCAGAGGTAGTTGGCTAGCCAGGAATTTGCTAGAACTACAAGAATAACATGGCTAAGAAGTAATGGAAAGCTAAATCTGCCAGCTAAGCATGGTGCAAAGTGCATGGCCAAATCACCACTTCGGAGTCGGGTTTCTGACATTGTATTATATACTCTTCTGTAAAGGGTCTGATTTGAATATACAATCAACAAAGTTGTTTGTCACTGGTTTTAGATGACATACTTTTGTCTATTTATATAACTTGTCATACAATCTCAGAAACCACATAAGCAACACTTTCTAAAATTACTTAAGAACTCAAGGGTCATTTTATCTCTAAATGTAGACACACTCCTTTGAGGAATTTCCTAACTGGACTCATTTTCTAGTTTTAGGGAGTAACAAACAGAAATAGTTATGCAGTACAACCATTCATTTCACAAACCAGAAAGATCAAAGTTGTGAGAAAAATGGCTAACACAAGGCTTTTTGGTCACTGTTTAAAGGGAGTTGATTCACTGACAACTCAAATAATCCCCTTGGATGGCTGTACTGCTGTTCCTACAGCTCCTAATTAAAGCAGTTTACATTAGGGTCCATGTGATTTATTATTATTATTATAATTTGTAAATCGCAATGCTTCATCACTATCATAATTATTTCTAGATGTAAAAACCACAATACATGAGTCTAAAGTTGCTAACAAATATTTATGTCACAGATTTTCCTTAGAGTAACTGCAAAACTAAAGAAGCAGAGCAGGCAAATCTGTACATCTTTTTTTCCCCAGAGAACTGTTCTATTAAACACAAATTTGTCTGTAGTCACACAAAGAGTCCAAAACAAATGGTTTCAGTATATTTATATTATATCGTATTATCATCACCATCATCACCACCATTATTATCATCATTATTATTATTAAATTCAATGTAGTACCTGAAACTAATTACACAGAGTGGACAACACTGTCCACCTCAACACACGGTCCCAGCACAGAGAGAGAGAAAGAGAGAGAAAGAGAGAGAGAGAGAGAGAGACAGAGAGAGAGAAGGCACAAATAGAAGTAGAGGGGGAGTGGGGCATAGAAAAGAGGGAAAGAAAAAGTGAGCCAATACAGAAATATAAAAACCGGACAGAGAGAGAGAGGACAGAAGATAGATACGATGACAGGGAGGAAAGGGATTTAAGAAGATGAAGGGTAGGCACTGAACTGGGTGGACATGGCGACACAGACAGAGGCACATAACCAAGACTGGCACAGAATGAAGGGAAATGACGTTAACACCGAAAAGGCACGGGGAGATAAGGGCTATTTTATCCATGTCTTTTTTTGTTTTGTTTTGTTTTTTTTCTTTAAATGTGAGGAAACTGTAGTGGGACAGGCTGAGGGAGATTACAAGCATTATAAAAAGGCACCAAAAATTTGAAGAAAAAAAAAAAAAAAGATCTGGAGAACAAATATTATGCGTACACAGAATATAAGACATACAACAAAGGCATTTTTTAAAACAGAACAAAAAATAAAATTAATACTATTATTTAGAGAATTATTACTATCATAATTATTACCATGGTTACCATCGTTGTCAGCATAATCAATAAGAAACTATTTCTCTTGTAAATGAAGGACATTCTCTCTCCCTCCTCTGGACTCCACCACTGAAACAAACTCACAATAAAACAAAAAACAGTGTCTGTGTGTGTTTGTAAGAAAGAGAGGAGAGAAGAAGAAGAGCACACAAGATAGACTGAGAGTACTTTAGAGAAAGAAACATGGAGCAAATGAACAGACAGATAGCTATCATGAATGAAGTGCAGGTGTTTGACAGAGCGAGTGAGAGAAAGAGAAAGAGAGAGTGTCCACATTAGAGACAGGTTTAGTATTTCTGAACTATTCATCACTATTCATAACAGCACTTAGGCGTGTCACAATTAGTACCGCCATCTGACCTGAACTACATAAGCTGACTGCAGCTATTTTCCACAATTCTGTTATATTTCAATTTCAGAAAATGCATGTAAATAAAAAGGATTTACAGACACATACTGAATTAATACTATAATACTGGGTGCTATAATACCTAATAAACCAGGTACACTTACTTGATAGTGACAGGCCTAGTTCCAGCACTCATGTAGTTTAACCTTTCCTGCATAATATGTTGTTTGTTAACCATGACTGTGATATAGGCTTTTGCAGTACCATTATGTAAGACTGTATTCAAATGTACCCTCAAATCACATCCTTAAAATATTTATCCTTAAAACAGCCCAATTCCATACATATAATCACAATCCAATAAATTGACCCAGACATAGACACTGAAATTAGTGTCTGATAAGCAGGTCAGCATGCTACATGAGCACAAAATAGCAGTTTTGTTCAGAAATACCAATCCAATCTATTAATGTGGTGCACATTCTGCCAGCAGGGGGCAGTGGATGAGAGATTAGGACTCACACACCTCAAACATCTCAGTGAAAGACTAACTGAAGTGTTTCACAAAGCAGAATCTCTGAGTAAAGCACAAAAGCAAGCTTGTGCAGTTAGAACAAAACTGAGGGGCATCCAACTTAAGCTTGGTCTTAAGTTATCTTGGTAACTGAGAATGTCTGCTTTGTGAAAACCACTCCCCTGGAATCAGCTTCTCTACAATGCTGACAAGAGATAAAGGTCATCCCAGACCATCAGACTCAGTCTTGAGAAGTCTGGCATATGTATGGCCCTTTGACTGAGGTAATGACATCAATGGCGATGATCAACAGATGTTTTATCCTGTTTACTCACAGGCAAGTGCGGGTTATTTTGGCAAGCAACTAGCGGTTGCCCAGTCCTGTGCGAAGCCTAGCGTGGTTCTAGCAGTAAATGAGACTGAAACAAAACAACACATTGAAGAAAAACGTGCCAAAAAAAGTGCTGCTGAGACAAAAATCTGTATGTGTAAATGATAGCACCACATGGTGGTAGAGTACCATCCAGTGTGAATGCATGAGGTGAAAAATAACAGTACCGCTGCAGCTACTGCTGCTTTCCTATGCAACAGAACCATGAGAGGGACCTTTAATACTGAGACACACTGAGGAAAAAAAAAAGTAGTGTAACATTGACCAGCATTTCTTCAGCCGAGCTCCAGTTAGTGTATCGTTACTTTAGTGTTTTTATGTCGCCCTTTCAGTGGTCACTGTGTGCGTGTGCATCTCCTCCATCTCTCTCTCGCTCTTTGAAAGCTTTTCTTGTTGTTTTTTTTAATAGTGTTATTAACTCTGTTCCTGACCTGCCCCCTTAAGTTCTTCTTCCTACGAAGTGAAAAATACTGATTGTGACTGGCTCTCCTGCTTCACTCTCAGAAGAAGGAGTACTGGTTGTCGATGGCTCTCGCCCGGCCTCCCTCTCTCTCCTCACCCTCTGCTCCTTCCAGCTGGCGGAGGGGCACATCTCGCTCCTCACACTCATCTGTCCCACTGCCTGTGGCAACCCCACCTCCTCCTCCACCTGCGGCACCCGGCTCACTACCCCGTTCCTGAGGGGGTGTGGGGGGCGGTGGGCGTCCAGGCGGGAGTGGGGGAGGAGGGGGTTGAGGGGGACTACGGGGTCTGCTGCTCAAGTCTGTGAGAGTGAGAGAGAGAAAGGGAGAAAGAGAGAGAGAAAGTGAGGGAAAGAGAGAGGAACAGAAACAGAGAGAGAAAGAAAGAGTGAGAGAGAAAATGAGGAACAGAGAGAGAGAGAGAGAGAGAGAGACAGGCAGAAAACAAGAGGAAGGGGAGGTGTGAGAGTAAGGACAAAGAAAGTGAGAGATAGAGAAAGAGACAGAGAGTGAGGGAGAGAGAGAGAGAGGAAAGAGGAAAAAAACAGAAACAATAGCAAAAAGCATAAAAAGAAAACGGGATTGATAGGCAAAAATAATGTGCAATACATTAAAATGGGAAGTGCCGGAGAAAGTGAGGGGAAAGAGAGAAGAAAAAAGGAGAAAAGCAGAGAAAGAAAGTAGAGAGATCAAACAAGAGAAAGTACATAAATGAGTAATCCCTATAAAAAAGGCACATGCATGGTTCCCAGTAATGGAATCAGTCAACACATGGGACAGACACCCTACACCCTGTCTCCACGACACTTTCAGATACTGAAATTGCAGTTTAAATTTATTTAATTTCATTTCATTTGAATCAATGAAAAGGTCTACTACAAGAAATTACACATCGTGGAGAAATGTTAGTTGCCTGTCAAATGTGTGACATTGGATCATTTAAATATGAAAAGCTTCATTGAGTACAATTGCTGTTGTGAGATAAACACAAGCTACAGTGAGCAATGTTCAATGCTGTCTGGTGACGAAAGGCCTAAGATGGAGATCTATGCAACTGAAATCCAGCCGTGAATGGAACATTAGGCAGACAGATGTGCTCTGAGGTGAACGGATGAGCTGCTGCTCCACTGCCTCCCATCTCTCTCTCTCTATTTCTCTCTCACCCTCTCACACTCTTTCACTGCTAGTGTTCAGGACCTCTTTCCTTATACTTAAGATAAACCTTTATTTGTGGGAAATTTACTTCATTTTCCTGTCTCCTGTTCTCCAAGCTGGATCTCTTGCTTTCTCCCTTCTCTATATCTGTGAATATTAAACATATTTGTTTAACAGAGATTAAGATAATTTGGTAAATGAACAGGAAAGAAAACTTTGGCTCAAAACACCTTTAGAAAAGAAGCCAATGGGCAGGTGATTAAGACTGAGGCTTTGATGAGTCTTTTTTCTTTTTACCTTGTTATACTGGAGTCAAATGCATATTATACATACATAACACTGATATTAAGTTGAAAATGCAGGAATTTGACATTAAATGTCTCAAATTGTAAGAATTTAATTTTCTTACCTTCAAATTAACTGTCACTTTTACATTATGCTCCTCCAGCCCCTATACATTTTTTACCTTGCTATGCTTTTTCTAACCTGGGATAATTACTGGGACCTTCTCCTCACACTTAGTCATTTCATTCCCTCTCTGTCTCTCTCCATTAAATCTGGTCTCACTTACACACAGTCAGAGATGGGGGTTGATGGAGAGTCAGGGTGGCGCGTGGTGATGACATCACAGACTGTAGGCCGGCTGCCTGCCCTGTCCCGGCCTGCGAAGATGACCCAACGACAAACAACAACAAAGACAGCCAATCAGAGCTTTGGTTTGTAGTGACATGGGAGGGGCCTGAGGCAAGAACGTGGCTCAAAGGGGCAGAGCAAAGGGTGATGCATGAACTGGAGAAAAATGTATATGATCACAGAATGAAGACGAAACAAATATAACTGGTTAGAGTCAAAAGAGGGTGATAAAAAAAAAAAAACATGGATAAGATGTAACATGGTCAGGGTCAGTCTGACATTATGGAGTCGCAGATTCAGTCACACACAGATTTTTTTTCCTTCTGAGTTGCATATCTCAGCAAGGAATTTAAATTAAAAGAGGCGAATATGGGGTTACCTTTACATTTTCTTTAAGGGTTATGCATTAAATTGAGTTTAAAATTAAATTCAAGTGTTCTGGGAGCATATTTAAGGACATATTTAGGGTTTACACTATAAAAATACACATTTTTATGCCCTTTGGTTTTACCAAAACCCAACAAGGTTGTTTTTCACTATACGCAGGGGCTCTTGGAACATAACCCCCATGAAAAGCGATGGATTACTGTATCATTACACACCAAAATTAAAATGAATGTTAGATTGAACAATAAAAGTTGCTTGAATGTACTTATTTTTTTTAACTCATCTTAGTATTTGTTTTTAATAATAGAGCATATCTAAAAAGACAAATGGTAGCGTATATGCTTAATATATGATTAATACGCTACCATTAAATACCAAATAAATACCTAATAAAGAATAAAGAAAGGAGAGGAAATGGGGTGGGACAAGGGGTGAAATGAAACACAGTATGAGAAAGAAGAGAGGTGGCAAAGGAGAGATTGTGATAAACCTGTGGATAAAAGCTGCTGTTAAGATTTAGGGTGGTAGTGGGACACTAGAAATAGAAGCAGACTGAGGAAGTCAGGCCATGTGTTGAAAAAAGTGCAAAAAACAAAGTCAGAAAAATCGTCACAGTCAAAGAAACAAAGCCATGCACAGCCAGCAAACTGCAAACTTTGCTCATGTAAATGGAGCTGCATTTGTTGGATTGTATATGAAGTCACAGACTGTGTTGAAATACATGCTCTGTCCGGTGACCAGACATGACCTCACACATAGACAAAATCTCAATTTAGTCATATTACAGTCATGAAGCTCATGCAGTGGCTTGCAGTACTTCTATACTGCAATATTGCATTCACATGACCATAAAGTCACAAAGTGGAGCAAGCAAATGTGTTGTGGTCTCTATAAATACACTGAAGGTTTCCCAAGAACGCAGAAAAACTGGCCCTTAACAAACTTTATTTAGAAAGCTTACGAAATGGTACTCATGCCTAAAACACTCTTCTGCCCATCATACCCTAAACCTAAGACCTCCACCCCTTCAGCGCTGACCCCAGTTGTGGGTACCTGGCTGTCGGACAGCTGTGGCCCCCACAAAGCTGATGAGGGTAACGTCTGAGGCCCCCCCAGACTCCAGTGGGATGGGGTGCACCCGGAAGTGCTCCAGCATGTCAAAGATAGACTGGAACCAGAGATGTTGCACGCGACACTGGCCATCCTCATTGAGAGAAAGACGTAAGTGCTGTGGTGAGAGAGAGAGATTAAGATAATTAAGATAAAACAAATAATTGAGGCAGGGATAAAGATAAGGAGAGGGAGATGAAATAGGATAGGTAATATCTCACAAAGTTACTACTTGCACTTAACCCTTAAAAGTCAGTTATTATGATGATAAATATGTGCAATATTGCTCATTTCTCACTACTAGATTGCTCAACAAGCTGGATGGATTCTAAAATTTCATTGATATCAACCAATTTTTGTGGGGACAAAAAAAAAAAAATCAACCATAAAATACTTCATCCTACATCAAACAAATGGGAAAATGTTGGCACTGAAGATTTGAATTTTTTTATGTAAATAACCTAATTTATTCACTAATTTCAGAATTTTCAATTAGTCAGGTAGCTTTCTATTTACAGTAAAACTATTATGAAAAGCAAATCAGCCAAATTGGATCACACCGGTGATAGCCCTAGACTCTGTAACCTGTAAGGCTGAATGTGTCTCACCCAGACTCACCTTAGCTTTGCCCTGGAAATTGAAGGTAAGGACATACTCCCCCCGCCGCGTCTCACTCTGCCGTACCAGAAAGACTCCGTGGCTCGCCATTCCACCAGCCAGCACCAGCTGGGCAGCCTTTAGCCGTGAGAGTGTGCCATGAAACCACTGACACTCACTCAACGGATGCTCCACCGGTTCTGCCACCGAGCTCTCAGAGAACAAGAAGGACCCTGAAGAAGAAGAGCAGTGTAATGAGGGTAACTATACTTTCTATATGAGCAGGTATGAGAAAGGCAGTGTCAAAGGACTGGTTTTGGCTCAGATCAACTCTGTATGGTGACATATTTGGTTTCAAAACCTGATTCTTCAGTATGAGTGAATTTATAAGGCTAACATATCATATTAAATCACACTTAAAACACCAAATAACGTTTTGGCAAATTGACTACATTCAGGTAAGAGTAAAACTGGTATTCTATTTTTGGCCAAATTATCACTTTAAACTCCTTAAAGTGGATTCTACTTTTGAAGCTTCTTTAGGTGTCATTAGGTGATAATACCTGTGGCATCAGGGGTCTCTGCAAATGGCGTGCCGAGACTAGCTCCGCCTCCGCCCAGCAATCGACTGTCAGATTCGTCAAGAGGGGCACGGGGTGGCAGCTCAGGAGGTAGAGGCTCCAGTAGTGGAGATCCACCTACCCCTCCATAACATACTGTAGATCAAAAACAAAGTTACTGCATGCGATACAACCGCTTGCATGAAGACAAACTCAGAAAATTATGTGATTATTACACCACAAGTCAAAACAAATCAATTTGTTATTTCAACAACTAACAGCAAAACAAAGACAAAAAAATCCTTCCAAATACTCTTGCTCTCAGCATTAAATTGAAAAATATTTAAAATTATATTTTAAAAAATTATATTTAAAAAAAATATTTAAAGTACAAGCACAAATTTAAGGCCAAAATTCATCAGACGATAAAAGCAAGTGACCACAAACTCCATCTAAACATGCTTAGTATGCATGACTGAAATGTACCAACTGCATGTTTAGCATTCTATTCTATATGAGCAATTCCAGGATACTGGTTCTACTATTTGTGTTTTAGAGTTTAAAATGTGCAGAAAATAATACCTTCACAGTTCATCTATATACTACCCATTAGGCTTATTACAGTGGTGTAGTAAGCTTAATGGGTTGTTTATAGATGAACTGTGAAGGTATTGTTACACAAAACATACAGACCTTGAGACAGGCGGTCACTGAATTCTGGTGTGCCACTGAGGTCCGTCTGTACACCGCCACACACACCCTCAATGTCTTCTTGCTCACTAGAATCAAGGACCAGATGGTGTAATTTACACAAAGCAACTGGGACTACACCACATCAATTATCGCTACTTACTGGCTGATTTACTTGTCCATGTTTGGCCTACAAGTGTGTACTTTCGAAGCAATCTTGGCTGAGAGTTGCAATTTAATACCGAATGCAGAGTAAAATGCTATCTTGTTTTAGCAATTTGATACTTTGCAGGTTGGAAGAGTTATGCTAATGTTAATATATGATTAAATCGGGTTTTCCCCAAATGATGTAAAGTTTGACCAACCTCAAAGCATTTGCTATGAAAATACAAATTTGCAGGTAGAGCACAGATGGACCAATTCTGTTCTATTTGGCAAAAAAATATTGTGTTTAAATAACTCAAACACAATTTTTAGTTTCCAAACGGTAATCACACTGTCATCTATAATAGATATATTTTACCTTAGACAGATGCCGTTCCTGATGTCACTCAGCCAAGCTCTCATCTGAATTGCATCTCTGGTTTCAATTACATACTGCACCTGCCCTTCCAACTGATATTATGAGAATGAGATATGAGCAAGAGAAATGGTAAGAACAAGACAGAGGAATAAAGAGAGAGCAAAATAACAAGAGAGGAAAACTAAATCAGGTAACAAGCAAGTCATAGAAAGACTGGCTGTGAGAGATCCTTAAATATGGAATAAAGAAAGTCTAATGAGAGACAAAAACAGTAAGACTGAAACAGGAACTAGGGAAACAAGGTGTGACAGTGAAGACATACCTGAAGAAGAAAAGTGTTCTCCTTATCTGGCACCTCAAGAGCTGTAGTACTTCTCACATCCACAATGGAGCAGCATGGTATAGTCAATCTGGGCTTGGAGGACTGAAGAGTAAGAGTCAGATTTTACTCCAAATACAATAATCAAAATGTTTTTTTCACCAGACACCACTGTGGCATCAATATTGTCTAGAGTCATATTCCGGTGAATACATTAGTGTTTTTATGTTTTTAGAGACTCGTTTCTTTACAATAGGCTGTGATGGGACCAAGGGGTTGCATTTTGTATGCAAAAATAGACACTTACTATGCAGAACATGCCATGTATGTAATTCTGTCATGAAAGTCTAAAAAAATTTGTTGGCAAAAATATTCTCAAATGGAGTCATAACAATTTAATGTAATACCTTCCTGTGAAGTACCTTTACCTGGTTCCTCTCAGCAGTGTTATGAAAGTGCATTTCACACTGAACAGTGATTCTTTCTAAATTACTTAATTACACAAAATTCCCCTTTATGTTTCCATGTTCAATTAATGGAAATAATACAATCCAAAAAGATGTGTTTGTTATTTTATTACTTGAATTTATCACTTACCTTTGGAGGGATGTAAAACTCCAGGAAGTACTCCTCTCCCCTCTCCCCTCCTTCTTTGTCTCGCTCTTTTAGAACCAACCGACATTTGTGCCAGCGCGTACCTCGTCCTCCTATAGCTCCTCCTGTGACCAGAGGCTGCATTCCACCTGTCTGCCCTACACCAGGGCCAGATGTTGTGTTGTTGTCTGTGCCATGGTGGAGCAGTCCAAAGGAAAAGCCCGGAAAACCGTGAATGCCAGCAAACTCGTCTGAGGATGAGAAGACAGTCACTCCTCCCTCTCGAACAAGCCGGCCTGTCTTTCTGGGGGCTGCAGCACTGCTGGGTGGCAGGGACGAGGGCAGGAGGGCCGGAGAGGGTCCCACTGTGGCAGGCAGAGTGGGCGGAGGAGAACGGGACAGCCGTAGCTTCTCCAAACGATGACTCCACTTCTCCTTTTCACTTTCTCCATTACTCCTTCGCCGGTCGCGGGCTTCGGAAAGAGAGAGGGAGGTGGCACTGCTGGACGAAGAGGGCGGCAGGGAGGACGAGGAAGAGTGAGGGAGTGAGAGGGGGAGAGAAAGAGAGACAGGGAGAGAGGATGGGATGGCCTGTGAGCCTGAACTCCTCTTGCCGTCCTGGAGTCCTGTAGTGTAACTGTAGCTGGAGGGCAGTGGTGTTGGGTTTGAAGGGCCACAGTTCTGGGGAGAATCGCTGGAGGAGCTTCGCCAGTGAAGGATGCCCCGAACACTCCCCCGAACACTCCGGCCCACACTGCGTAGTGAAAAGCGCTTCTTCAGTTTGTTTTTGGAGTGAGCCCCATTGCCTTTAGAACCGGAGTTCAACTGCACACCAGAGGCGGTGCTTATTGTAGTCTGGCCACCGTCGGTTCTGTCAGTCAGGCCCCCGCCATCTGATTCTCCATCCTTTCCAGCTTGCTCGTCTGACTCCGCTTCCTCACCTGTCACAGGTCCCGCCCAGCCATCCTCCTCCTCTTCCATGTCTCCATTGCCAGGCAGATTGCCAGGACACTGCTTAACTGTCAATCTGTCCTCCCTCCGTCCATTGTTGCCACCCACTGAGGAGGAGCAAGATGATGAAGAGGAAGGGAGAAGAATTTTTGTGTGAGCATTGGAGTCCTGAAAAACCCCAGGGTTCTGGAACCTCTCCCCACCTCGACAGTCCAGTCCTGGCCGAGTCGACATGGG
Source organism: Phenacogrammus interruptus (assembly GCA_037974425.1). Classification (NCBI taxonomy): domain Eukaryota; kingdom Metazoa; phylum Chordata; class Actinopteri; order Characiformes; family Alestidae; genus Phenacogrammus; species Phenacogrammus interruptus. Next base: position 6,677,507 of record JBBPCW010000027.1, on the reverse strand, counting down.
CTTTGGAGGCGCCCGAACGTGGGCAGGTGGGCAGGGGGTGGTGGCCTCGGGTGGCAGAAGGGGTGGAGATGTTGCCTCCTCTTCCAGTGACATAGCATCTGATTGGGCCACCCAGTTCCCTGTTCCCTCTCTCCCTGCGCCACTTCCCTCAAGTTCGCTCTCAAAATGTCGAATGAATCGGTCTGTGAAGCGGCGGCAGAAAGCAGCAGCAGAATCCGGGGAGTAATGCGGGTTCTCCAGCAGAAAGGCCCGGAAATGACGGGCAAAGTCACCAGCCGCTACCCGGGCATGGAGCTCACAGAACTCGGTCCAACTAAGGCATGGAGAAGGTGAAGGGGTGGGTGTGTCTGAGAGAGAAGACAGTGGCTGGCCAGCAGGAGTAGGAGGGGGTAAAGGTGGAGGACGTGGGGAAAGGGGCAGGAGGGAAGGAGACGGAGGGGATGGAGAGGGGGATGGAGATGGAGGCAGAGGGGAGGAGCTTGCGGGAGCCCGCGGGCTGGGTGGGGTTAACAGGGAGCCGTTCATGACTGACTAAATGAGCGACTGATTTATGATGACCTGGAGACTAATCACTGAAGCCTTTTTATCAAGGATCGAGCGATGAGTCCAGGAGGAGGCACGCTCTGTTCATCGGGTAAGGTTTCACGTAGCTCACAAGTCTGGGAAAAGTGAGAAATGGTGGTCTTTCCCCATTTAATAAGTGACTGGACTCTTAGATGATAAAACTGCTCTAAAATACTTTCTGCTCTCCACATGAAGCAACCCGAGCTAACTTATATACAGGCATCTTCAGAATATATCAGAAGGATGATGAAGGACTAGTGTTGATAAAGGAGTGGACCGGACAAGAAGATTCTTTTCTTTTCTGGTGGTCTTGCTGTTTTTACGGCCCTACAAGCAACCAGAGGAACGGATCCATGGCCTGCAATTGAACAAAGAAAGAAATTAATGTTAAAAGCTCACTCATATTTAACTGCCCTTAACTCTGACTACTGTTACAGGAACATCCATGAAATTGAAACCTGCAATAGAATGGGGACACTATTTACTACTACTACTACCAACAACAACAACAACAACAACAACAACAACAACAACAACAACAACAACAACAACAACAATCATAATCATCATCATCATCATCATCATCATCATCATAATTTTGCAGAACAGCTGTGCCTTTAAAGTAAGCAATAATTTTGTAAATAGTATATTTTTATATTTTATATAATAAATATTTTTGACTGGGTTAATGTGCTTCACAATTTAAGCTCCCAATTAGAACAACATACATATAATGTCACCTAAGAACATCATACAAAACTCTCAATCCCACATGCAAGTTCATGATATAATTGTAAGCGGAGAGTGTATGCATGGACCTTCCCCTTCCCAAAACACACAGTAAGCCCTTTAGGTCATTCTCTAGAACTGCATGAGAATGAGTCAAATTTTAAAAACAGCATATATAAGCGCTAGCGGGACATGCCTCGTTATTATTCCTGGAACACCACACTTAATGTCCAAAGACTGACACGAAGCAGGTTGTTCTGATCAACTCCTCATGTGACTGATTTGTTTTTTCCTCACTGGTTTAGTCTAAATCAGCATATTCTATCTGAGAATGGAGATCAGCAGGTTATGGCTTGGGGTGAAATCTGCAAAACACTGTTCGCCTTATATAAACTATGCAATTATGTTTATTTAATGTGAGAAGGTTAGGTTATTAGGAAATACGGACAAACATGGGCTGCCTATTCACCATCTAGAAGAGTAATTTCTTGAGACTGTATGTTGACCACGCCAGGTATATAAAACGCAAGATTGTTGACAGCAAAATAATTTCGCCAATTCTCTTCACAAGCTGGGACCAAAACATTATTAAGGAGCCGGACATACACTTACCATTTTCGGGTCCGTGTGTAACTGGAGGACGATGCCTTTCTTGTGTTGTGGTTTCGCTAGCGTTGGATGGAGAGAAAAACAACAGATCAGGCCTGGCTACCATAACCCAGCTGTCATGTAATCACTTGGCTAGCCTGAGAAATTAAGCTCCAGGCGACAAGATAAATGCTGTGTGTTGCACGGTCGTCACATTTTGCCTAGGAGTAAAAATTACACGTAGCTTAGCTCCACAGCGGGCTAATAATGTAAACACGCTCCTCAGCCAGAGGCTAACGAGCTAGCTGGGCAACTTTTGCTAATAAAAGCGTTAGCCAGATCGCTAGCTACCCCAGACACAATTCGTTTAGTTCTGGACTCCCTAACTTAACCTACCTGCATCGAAATTGACGGCATTTGAGAAAGGTAGAGACGAAACTGCCACGCAAAGTAGCTAATATAGCCTCCTAGCCAGCTATCCGTAAACTGCCTTGTAAATAGCTAACTAGCCAGACAGCTAGAGGGCTAGCTGTGTGGCCACTAAGCCAGTGTTGTTGCCTTCAATATCACTTCTCATTCCTATCTGTCGCTCTCTCTGCCCATGTCTCTCCTGTTTTACATCAGTTAAGGCTAATAGTTTCAATTAGTCTGATGTTAGCTATCACATCTGTTGTTTTGAAGACCATATATGCCTCTGTTGTTTTGAGAATATGAATATTTCTCTGCTCCTGTCCCAGTCTGTCTCTCGCGATATATGGGGGGCCAGGGAGAGTGGAGAGCAGAAGGGGATTTCAGTGGGACAATTAATGCACTAACGATCAAAACACACAGGAGAGGTCCCTCGATTCATTGGAAAATTAATGATCAAGCATAGACAGATTAGACTGAATGGTATGATTCATTAATTATATGTGAATTTATGTGAACTTATCTCTAGGCTGACACATAAAGAGAGATTGCATTTTCACAGTCCTGTATTAGAATGCAACTGATCAGGTTTCAAAACTGTCCCAAATTTTAAATAATGCAATAATTCATGCCCATCCATTTATGCCTAATCCGAAATGACCCCAGAGGAATTTGCTTGTGTTATGAACACACAGAAACGCAGAGACAAGAGCAATATAAAATATAAATATGTCCAACAACTGTTGTAAAAAAAAAAAAAAAAGAAGCAAGAAATACTAAAATACAATAATGAGACACACAGCAGTCATTACCTGCTTGCATACTACGTGTCCCTGCCCTCCAATTCTAATATTCTACTGATATGATCTTATTAATCAAGTTTCTGTCTTTATAGTGTGATTTTGAATAATATATTTTTGTGACTTATTTTGTGTCATCTAAGAAGGCCAGAAAACTTTTTTTTTCTGGGACTCAGCTTAAATAGCACAAAACACAATACCTTCAGGTTCTTAGATTATAAACAAACAAATAACATAACATACTTGGTGGAAATTGAATGAATGACGTAACACAATTTTACTAGAAATGTCATTATTTATTTAACTGATGATCTCTGGGCGTTAATAATGCCCCACTTGTTCCCAGCATGGTAAGAGTGACAGTCAAATTATAACCTGTCCTATTGTCAGGTACTTTTAGAGTTGTGCAGAGGGCAACAGTCAACAAGTCCCTTTAAATCAGACAATGAATGGTAACTATGATGCATTGTATATTGGATTTTACATACCATAGACTTCTGTTATCTTCACAACCCCCAAGGCAGAAGTTACTGGATCCAGTGTTGCAACTGTTCACTGCAGCAACCAGTGTGTTTGGACTTTTTACCCCTGAGAGAGCCCCAACCCCCCGTATACTTCCTCTAAAGGTAAAATATGTGCATGTGTATGTGATTCTGTGAACTCATGGACATTTCACATGGTAATGTCATGCTCATCTTCTCTTTATGTTCTTTACATCGCAGAAGAAAGTAATTTAGGCACCCACTTGCTAAACAGAGGGAACAAACAATCATCAGGCCTTTAGCTGGCTATAAAAAGCACTCTTTCCTCTCAGTCGGAATATTAGCTTTCGCCCACACTGTAGTCAGTAAAAAGCATCCTTAACTGATAGATGTGTTGTAATAATTACGCTACATAGTCATTACCTCAAAATACAATTTTTTCAGTTCAATCAGTAGAACAATGCTACAAACATCTGCGCCACCTAGAATACTCTACTGTCAACCCCAAGCAAAAACTTCAGTTTAAAGACTTTTTTTAACTATTTGAGATCTTGAATGTGCTTCCCAAATTCCTACATGTCTGTCCCATGCCTGTGACAGTTAACAATCCTCAAAAGTATCAGTGACATACACTACCGGTCAAAAGTTTTAGAACACCCCATGTTTTCTGTTTGTTTGTATTGAAATTCAAGCGGTTCAGTG
>JBBPCW010000027.1:6628319-6639504 GCA_037974425.1 Phenacogrammus interruptus | reverse complement strand
CTGCCGAATGAACATTGAGACACTGAACCGCTTGAATTTCAATACAAACAAACAGAAAAAATGGGGTGTTCTAAAATATATATATATTTATACGTATACGTGTATATATTGGGAAAATTCTCTTAACGGTACTTGTGGTACTGAATTCAGATTACTTTAATGCGTTCTATCTAGACAATTTAATTTAATCTAAATTAGTCATTCAGGCTATCTATGACATGGTGAGATGATTTTCAGAAAACTTTCTTCCTCCAATTTTTGCCTTTCTGCACAACCTGAGCCGCTGGCTTTCTCTGGTCTTGGGTCATTACTTTGTCTCACTATGGTCATTCTGTTTGGCTGCAGGACACAAGGGAATATGAGGTGTCCATCTGAAGGAGCAGTCGTTTTACTAATCCAAAATCGAAGATGGAAAGAAGGAAGATCAATGAAGGGATGGTATTAATTCTCTCTCCACAAGACACTTTCTTTCCTTTAACATGTATACCTTTGGTTTCTTTTTCCACTCTATTTTCAGTCTCTCTCTTGCTCTTTGCTGACGCAGTTAACTGTGTGTCTGTGTGTTTGTGTCTTCATGTGTTTGTGCATGATGGTGTGTGTGTGTGTGTGTGTGCGTGTGTGAGGAGAAAAGAGATAATCGAAGAGCAACCGCTATCCATGAGCTTATGGTTTCTCACTATCTGATATGCTTTCTAACATTTGGTTTGGTGCCTTAGGGACTTAAAATAAGATCAAGGGAGAGACATTAAGACTGAAAGACTGAGAGCGATAGAACAAATTAGGGAGAAAGAGGACAAGATAGATAGAAAGAGAGAGAGAGAGAGAAAGAGAGCGAGCGAGAAGGGATTTTTTGACTAAATAAGATGTGAATTTTACAAAGGACAGGAGCACACATGCACACAGACACATACACAAACACACATAAGAACATGAGAACACACACATAATACTGATTCTTGTCTATACATTTGCAATGAAACAGACACACACACACACACACACACACACACACGTTATTGAATGTAAATATTTTGATTGAATATCAAGGCTTATGTATAAAATCTGATTCAGTGCCAAAATACAACATCCCATAATGTGACGTTGCTTCATGTTTCACGGGTTTCATGGTCTTTCTTACATTGATGATGTAACAAACACCAATAATGCCAGCGTTTCATAACGTTCTTTGCTGTTTCTTAAGACTCTCTTTCTGCTTAATGTTGAATGACTATGGAAAAAAGGGGTGGAATGTCTTCATGCTTAGGGCACGCAACGATTGTATATTTTACCGCTTCAGCTTAGGATTCATGAACAATTATACTTACTGTCATTGTTTATCAGAGTTGATGTTGTTGCATATGCACTATGATGACAAAAAAATATATAATGTACTGTGAAAAAAAAAGACAGCTGCTTGCTGTGATGCAGTATCGAAACTGAAATGCTTTTTATAATGTTATTTTTCAATTGAATCATGGTTCGTTGTTAATATATTATGCAGTGAGTTTCGTCTCATCAACTGTGCCATAATCCAGAGTCTAGCCGTGGAGGACTCTGCTGCATTGAAGTATTACTCAGTCGTTCATATTGTTTATTAATCAGCATAATATACTGTCATGAAGGCATTATTTATTTGCTAAGATTTAAGAATAAATAAAAGTCTCTGTTGGATGGTAAAGAATGGCTTTGCTTGTCTTGTCTGTGCCCTTTAAAATATAATTTAGAACATTTCAAGAGTTTTTAGAAACCAAGCACCTGGTTCGCTCACACACTCACTCACTAACTCAAGCCTCACCCATGTTTAGCAACCCGAAGAATTTCCACAAGGTGGTGCTACTGACATTAAAGTAGATTTTAGTGCTTTATAAGAGTGGTGCTGCACTTCTCTTCGGTGGCAACTGTCTAGTTCACCAATTGGACGCAACGGTCCTCTGGCTGCCTCTGCTCAGTCATTTGTTCAAAGGTTTCAATGATTCAAAGTTTTATTGTCATGAGTATATAGTACAGCGAAATTCTTACTGGAATGTCCTCCTTGCAGACTAGACATATACAACCTGTGCAACATTAATAACTGCAAAAACATAAGATTCTAACATACTATTAACTAGTGACTAGAAAGTATAAAGTGCAAGTGTAAAGGTAGTGTTGATATTTATAAACAGTTATAAGCAGCTAGTTCTGTATAAGTAGTGGTTCATGTACAGATTCATTAGTCTGCTTCCACTGCTCAATATGTTGTTTTATTTCATTCAAACACTATGTTTTGGGTTCAGCTTTGTTATCCAGCATCTTTGCTTCTATGTTAACTCTTCAACTCTCGTGCAAGACAAACTGATGTGTTGTTAGTTTCATATGAATGCTAAAAATACGGCTGATGATCCAATACCTAATGTTTAATGAAATGACACTCATTCACAACATCCTTTACAGTCAGTTTATATAATAAACAGTAACAAATTTTCACAATAAATGGGGGAAAAACCAAACATTTGAAAGTAACTCTTAGGCTCCCCCCAAATGGGCTCTGCCCCATTTTCGTAGTGCCGGAATTTGTCGGAATGAAAGATATATACTTTTTTAATCAATGCATTTCAAGGATGATCTTTTGCCAAAGGAACAGTGGTTACAACATATAGGCACAATCCTGAGACACAGGCTCGATGGATTATTGTTTGTTGGTTTAGCAAAACAATTGAATATGTCATTCTATAGCATAGAAGTGCCATGTATGTCAAGCAAAAACAAAAACACAGAAAAAACACTGATGAAACTGCCATTAATGGAATATCTTAATATCACATTCTATTCATACCATATATTTTATAACTTTTATAACCTTTATAACTATAAAGGGACCTTTTACATTACTTACAGCATATCTTAACCTTTACTTACATAATATCTTAAATGCTACAAAAATAAGCCACATAGTTATTTGAGCCTTATTTGAATTGAATACGTTTTTCTAAGAAGGAAAGGTAATTAGTTGTAGTGCAGCTAGTTCAGGACAGACCATCCCTTGTGGACTTGATCATTCAGGGAAAAATAATCTTTGTATTTTTTAAGGCACACATTACTGAGACTGTGCAGCCTGTCTGTGTTGTTCTTTTATAAGTTAAATCATATCGTCTAATATCCTCCATGCAGTAGTTTTATAAACCCTACCAATGTTATGGAGCAGCAAAAATAAAACTCTGACCTATTTAAATAGCCTGCGATGATTGGTCAAATTCAGGCACAACAATCATGTGCGCCCAATATAGACGCGTATACTTTACAGAAGGCGGGACTAGAATAATTGATGGGCATGCGTTTGGACCAATCATCTAACCGCTTTGCTCGCGAGGAAGAGAGTGGTAGGAGAAGGCTAAAGACAAACAGAAAATGGTGTGAGTGGAAACTAAATATTGAATTCAGCTTTGAATACTCTTTATGTAAGCTGTGGCTGTCGTCTACAGTTTACGTCAAAATCTGGGCTTCAGGACAACCATCTCGCTCGGTGAGCCGTTCTATTTTGTTTTGTAAAACTGTGAATTTAAGACTCACATTTGGATAGCTAGCTAGCTAACCACAACTGATTTTGGTGGGTTAGCATGCTAATTAGCACATCAATGTATTTTTCATCGAAATTACGTACGTGGTTAAAATAAACAGTGGTCTGTACACTCCATAATGGTATGAGAAGTCCGTCTAATCTATGACTTCCTTGTTATTTTCTTTCCTACAAGCAAAGTTGTCAAGAAACTAAAGCTAACGTTAGCACACCTCCCCGTTTTCTTGTGGGGATTAGCTGGCTAGCTCAGTTAGATCTGTCACTTGTGGTCGTGTCTGCTGACCTAATTCCTTTTAGACAGTCAGATGAGTTGTTCTAATTCTCCTTTAAAATATGGCTAGCATTCTAAGAGTATTGTCTGAGTTGCTGTCGTGACTACAAAACCTTTCTAGTGTAAGGGGTCCATTTGTCATACATGAACACACTACAGCACAGCACACATTGTAAACAACCTGAAATTCTCTGCATTTAACCCATCCACGAAATAAAGCAACGGACAGCCAGCCTAGGGTGCTGTGCGTGAGGATGTTACCTCGCTCTACGGTACCTCAGTGGTGCCAATTGCAGCCCTGTGATTCGACCTTTTGTTCGCAGGGCCAGCTCCCTAGCTACTAAGCCACCAGCTGCCCACATCTCTGTTATATGTAACTGTACCGTGCTTGCTAAAAATAACATTGATACGTCACGTTTTTTTATTACTCCCGCTGACTATGTTGAGATCATAACACCTATGGCAGATGATTAACTAGTTTTATGGCTCGTACTTAAAACTCCTATCAACCACCCTTATCACACATTTTTCAGTTTAACGTGTTACAAGGTTCTCGCGGTGTCTGATGTATATGCACACTTCATTTCTAGACAGGACATTAGAGGTGTTTGACTCAGTTTCCCTGATGTCTGCTGAAGCCTCCAGTGGAAGAGTGGTGTCAGAGCCCAGCCCTACACCTCCATGCCCCAGCATTGGCCCCGAGCAGAAGATAGGGAGAGGTCTGGCTGGCAGTAAATATGTGAAACTAAACGTTGGTGGCTCTCTCCACTACACCACTGTCCAGACCCTCAGCAAAGAGGACAGCATGCTCAGGAGTATATGTGATGGAGGCACGGAAGTTACCATAGACCCAGAAGGTGAGTGTGTGTTCATCTGTGTGTTCATCTGTGTGTTCATCTGTGTGTTCATCTGTGTGTTCATCTGTGTGTTCATCTGTGTGTTCATCTGTGTGTTCATCGTCTGCCTGCGCGCCCGTGCCCATGCATGCTATAGATTGGAAGAGTGTGACTACAAAAATAATCTGCATTTTGAAGCAACTAATTGAAACTTACTTTAAAATAGGTGTTTCATAAAATATAGAAACAAGTTAGAATGTGTAGTAGTCATACTAGCCACCAAAGTAGTAGTAATGGAAAAATATCATGTGATACATGTTTGAAATGATCATGGGTAAAAACTGTAATGTTTCAAAACTGATATCAAAAGTGTACGGCTGTCAAAAAGAACAAATAATTATCCTTTATTCAATGTTTTACACCCTGTGCTGCACTTAATCAAACAAGACTGATAGTGCTGTCCTTAAATTAAGCTGATCAGTGGTCTTTGGATTCTGCCTGTATCATAATGTCTTCAGAAAACATGTCAGTATAATTTATTATGAAAAAGTGATGCTTTTTTTCTCTAATAGGAGTAATCCTGGTTGATATGATATCTTAAATTTCCTCTTTTTTCACATGTTCAAGCAAGGTGGTAAACACCACTTGAATACCCCGTAACCATGCCTAATTTTTTTAATTCATATTTATATACACTTGTTATTGACAACTAGTAGCACAGATTTGCAATAAAAGCAAAACAACAGCTTTAAGTGTGTTCTATATTGAATGTATAGGCTGATCTTACAGTTGGACTAGCTTAACTTCACTTGAACAAATATAAATGCACACCTATGTGACTGATCAAGTACAAGCAAAGTCAGAGCTGACAGATCATCCTCTGTGTTTGTAGGCTGGGTGGTGCTGGACAGGTGTGGGCGTCATTTCCCTTTGGTGCTGAACTTCCTGCGGGATGGAACAGTGCCACTGCCGGAGAGTCAGAGGGAGCTAGAGGAGGTGCTGAAGGAAGCACAGTACTACAGACTGCAGGGTCTAGTCCAACACTGCCTCTCCACCCTGCAGGTCAGACTTTCTGCACAGTACAATACATACTTTAAAACCACCATTATATATATTATAAAGCAGATAAGGACCAATCTAAATGTCTGGTGTGAATTTTGGATGGTGATTGTATAACACTTTTCAGTGATTTCACATTCAAAACCTAATACACTACTGGTATACAATTACTGGTAATGTTTAGAAATCATTCAGACTTGAAATGATATTTAACTGAGATGTAGATGTTTGTTCAAACAGAAAATTATGAGTAAAAGAGTTTGATCATGTTCCCAGTTATTTACTGATGGACGGTAAAGCATGTATAAATAAAAACATATCCAGGAACGTTTATTGCTCTAAGATGTGCTGGTTAGTAGCTGACCACATTTATTTAACACTGTTCTGTGAAGAAGACTGATTTTCATATTGTTTTGTAAATGTATATTATACATTTACAAAAAGGATATTATACATTTAAATGCTAAATGTAATCACAGCTGTTAACAATTTAGACATGGAAAATCCCTTGCAATGCCGTTAATCCCAGTTACAGTAAACATTTAGAAGTGCTTAAGTTTTAGTTTATCTTAAGTCTTTTTATGAGTCTGTCTCGTGGCTCTTGCTCATTACATTTAGCCACGTTTGTTTGTCTTCCGAATCTCCGTTCTGTGAAATCAGGACATCAATGAAAGTATTAGAAAAACTTAGTGACAGTAGTTCTTAATTGTTGTTTTTCTTTCAGTGTATAGTGAATGACATTGTGACAGTACAGTCATTGATCTTACTGGCCTACTAGTGACTCAAAAAGTGCAATGTTATTCTTAAAGACTGTTGTGTTAGTGTGATGGGTTTGATTTGTTGTTTTTAGAATTATAATCATTACTTTAGAAACAGAAGCCTTTTTTCTGTGATCGAGTATCTCCATTTTTTTCATGCATCCCACACTATGCATAGACAGGTTTCTTTAACAGATGACAATGTTTCTATCAGAGTATGAATCTGTTTTTTTTTCGTGGCGTAGAAACGTAGTGAGGTATACGAGGGAGGCTGTCGCATACCCATGATCACTTCTGCCAAAGAGGAACAGAGGATGATCGCCACCTGTAGGAAGGTGAGAGAAGTTTGTGTGTGTGTACATATAAAGTATACAAAAAGTATGAATATATTATTTTCTGGTTAACTGATTTTGTAGATTTGAGTTTATGAAGGAATGTCTTTTAAACTTTGCTTTAATTCATTTCAGCCTGTGGTGAAACTGCAGAATAACCGAGGCAACAATAAGTATTCCTATACCAGGTACTTTGAGCATATACATACTGATTTGAAATATATAATGCACACTATTAAATCACAAATAAATTTTTTTCTGGCAGTGTGGCAAGATTGTAGAAACCTTTGTCAGAGTCATGGACTATGTTGCTGAAAAGCTCTTGCAATTTGTTTTCTGAATGTATGTAGTTAAGTGTATGATTTTCTCCATTATTCCTGTAGTAACTCAGATGACAACTTGCTGAAGAACATTGAGCTGTTTGATAAGCTGGGACTGCGTTTTAATGGCAGAGTGCTTTTCATTAAAGACGTGCTTGGAGATGAAATCTGCTGCTGGTCTTTCTACGGAGAAGGTCGCAAAATTGCAGAGGTTTGCTGCACCTCCATTGTCTATGCCACAGAGAAGAAGCAGACCAAAGTAAGCAAGCAATGCTTGTACATCATGTCCTATATATTATTTTTTCATTTTATGCTTCTGTTTTGTACCAGCACTTTTCTCATCCGTCTTTTGACTTGTAGGTTGAGTTTCCAGAAGCTCGCATTTTTGAAGAAACCTTGAACATCTTGATCTATGAAAACGGGCGTGGTTCTGGTCATGGCGGTATGGCTCTTTTGGAGTCTGGTGGTGTCTCGTCTCCTGGTGTGGGCCAGTCTGAGGAGGATGGGGCTGGCATAGGGAGCGGAGACAGAAGGGTGAGGAGGATCCACGTGCGGCGACACATTATGCATGATGAGAGGGGACATGGACAGCAGACTGTGTACAAAGACTGAAAGTGGGGGAAAGAAATAAGTAGGAAAAAGAAGCTGCAAAGGTACTACAACTGGAAATTTGTGAACAGATTTTGGATGGAGGGAGGAGTGGAGATGGGAGGTAATCTTTGGTACGCTAACACTGCACTGAGGGTGGGTTGGGTATTTGTACGAAGTAGTTTAGAAAAAATCCCAAATGAACCACAGTGTGGTTTGATTTTATTTTTGTTTTGTTTTTTAATGAATGTATGTCATTCTGTTCTTTGATTTGATTTTGTTTTTATTTATTACTCTCTTAATTTATTGTCCAGATTTTTTTTCACTTTTATAAGGGTACATGTGAAATAAGTTATTACTATGTGTGTAGGGTGGAGAGGGGGGGATCATTATCAATGGTATCTTTTTGATGCCTAATGGTGAACTGTGATGTTTTTGTATACAGACGTATTGAGTGACAGCTGCAGAGGGAAACTTAGAAATAACAGGGTACTCACAGATACTTTAGAAACCCATACTTGACTGATGTATGGAGTTTATTTTCACTAGACTGGATGCTATCCTGGATCTGATTCCAACCCCCTACCACCCCCCTCCATTATGAGAATTTGTAATATTAATCACAGTAATATGTATTGTGCCTGATTGCACTTTTTATTGGTGAATTTGGACTACAATGGTCCTTTACACAAGCAGGTCACTTACACAAGCAGAAAGCAGAAATAACTTTTTCTTGCTTTAAAACAACCAAAAAAGGCATCCTTAATGAGCCAAGCATACTCTAAAGCAATGCACATATAGAAACATTCTCTAGTTATCCAGAGAGGCATTCAAGCTAATTTTGCACCAAAGTTATAAGAAACCGATGTTACTCTAATATGGCCAAAGCAGGTTTTCTTGAGGCATAATATATAAGCCCATAAAACTGATGACAGGAGCAACTTTTGAAGATCATTTCTTGGATATTCAAACCTTTGCTCTGTTGTATGTGATGATATTCATGAAGCCAAATGGAAAACCTGCCATTGTACACATCATGTGGTCGTGGTTTCATGGCCATGCTTGCAAATGACCAGGCGATAGGTAAACATTGCTCTATTTAAGAACATGGCATAACTTTGATATAATGGCCAACTGCTCACCTGCTAAACTGCCACGCTGCTGTAAATAGGATTTATTATAAATGTTGCACTTGACCACCATCATTTGTTTAGAGTCTCAAGAGGTTTACTGACAAAGGAAACCAATCTTTTGCTCAGAGGAAACAAATCGTTCAAACGGAACATATTAGCTATTAATTTTAACAGTATTATTTGACATTTCACACCACTTTTAAGGTGTCTGAAACCTTGATATATCCTGGTATAAAGCCGTCCAGAAATGTTCTTTGTTTTATCCACAGGTCCACTAATAAAAACTTTTTTTTATGCCTTACTGTTCTTGAATGTCATTGAAATTGGATACACTCATGTTTTATGTACATAACTATCATGAATCTACAATATAAACAAGCCAACACTAAGTAAACTCTCATGTTACTGCATGGGGGGGTTCATGTAAGAATAACTAAACAATATAGCAGCATTTTGTGTTTTTGCTTTGAAATAGTCTGGTTTATTTTCTGGAAAAGTTAACATTTTCACATATTTTCGCATACTCTTTGGAGTTTCCTCGGGCGTAAAGCAATAATAAATATGAAATATAATATAAATGCAATGTATAAGTACTCGGTTATTTTTAGGGTTAGAAAATTTGATAGAAGAAAATGTAGTTTATTGAACATACGAAATAAAGTACTGAGTGGGCCTGGTCTGTGAAGAACTATCCTCGTGTGTGCGTGTGCGTGATGACGCAACAGGACGAACCCGGGCGCGCGCCAAACCTGGAAGTGTGTGAAGCTGCGTAACTGGCGCAGTGTTTTTCTACGTGTGGAGCTTTTAGCGCCAGATATGGTCTCTGAGGAGACAGCGATACGCAAGTTTGTCTTCAGAGAGCTTCGCCGCTGCTCGGACTTCAGGTGGGTGTCAGAAAAACTGTTTAACTGTGTTTTTATTTGAGGAAAACTCGCTAACTGCAATTTAGCTAGTCAGAGTGAAGCTGCTAGAGATGGAGGGGCCCTTTAGACTTCATCAAGCAATGCTGATTAAAATCAGGTAATTTCCTGTCGTATTGACGAATAAATGCAATGTTTTTTGTCGGTGCAGCACGCTGACTCTTGGAATACTCCGAAAGAGGTATCTGGAGCATGTGGGAAAGGAGTCTCTGAGTGTGGAGCGCAGACAGCAGCTGAAGCAAATCGTAGAAGAGGAGCTTCTAAAGATGCAGGAGGAGGTCTGTGTGTTTCCTTTTATTTGTCTCATACACAGTTTTATAAGTGTAAAGGTAGTGAAATGTGCCCCTGAAACGTTCCTGTGACTATAGATATTGTGCACTATAGATACAATATATTATGAAACTAAATGATGATAAATAACGTACATAGAAAAATATTTTCAAATGGGTATCACTAACAGATCTGAAGTGTGCAATTCTATGTATGTGTGTTTAAAAAAAAAAGAAAAAAGAACGGTATTGTGTGAAACGGCTGATATCTGAGGCCAAAATTATTATTTTTTTCAAATGTATGATGGAGAGGCACTTAATGGACACAAGTACCTAAATAAGCAGTTTCTTTTTACCAGTGCAACATTTCACCAGTGTACATCTTTAAAATTGCCAAAATCATTGGATTTAGAAGCTGTTGTGAAAAAATTACTTAACTTCTTTTGTTTGTTTTCAGGACAGTGACGATGAGCCTTTAGTGAGGAAGATAAATTGTTCACAGAAACAGAACAAACGGAAGAGAGAGGAGGATGAAGATGAAGCAGAGACAGAAACGAATTCTGATCTAGTGGCTCAGAAAAAGAAGCCTCGTGTTGGCTCAGTTACCCCAGGTGATTAAAACCATGCTTTTTATTTGTTTATTATTGATTATTCGTTATTTGCTACAATGCCATAAGTATCCAGACAAACCTACTAGTTAGTGAATTCAGTTTTTTTTTAACATAAACCTTTTGCTGACACAAAAGTTCAGTTGAGCAGGCATTGTTAGGCCTGTAACGATACACCAAACCCACGACTGGGTTCGTCGGGGAGTGGGGTATACTGTCTAGCAAAACCTGTACTATTCAAGACACCATTTTGTTCCGAGTTATCTTCATGTTTACCACAGAATTATGAATCAACAACGCTTCCATACCGCTTCTTTTGCATTCAAATCTGTACAGAAAATGCCAAGGAATTGCCACAGACTGACCGCAGAACCGATTCTTCAGCTATTGGTTGGCCATTGTCCAAAACCAAAAACAGGCTCCGTCCAGCTGGCCATAATCGATTAATCTAGATTAAAATGGCTCATTTGAATTCTGCCAAAGGCATTCAGAATGTGTGCTACCCAAATAATGACTAAAAGTAAGTCTTTGAGAACAG
>JBBPCW010000027.1:6617790-6628219 GCA_037974425.1 Phenacogrammus interruptus | reverse complement strand
GGATTTAAGCTGTTTACAGGTTTAAGAAACAGTTGTGGACTACTTGAGCACTGATGTACGTCGCTCTGGATAAGAGCGTCAGCCAAATGCCGTAAATGTAAATGTAAATATTGACCCAGAGCATTACTGGTAAAAAAAAAAAAAAAAAACCTGCATGTTACAGGCATAACTTGTCTTCGCATCCCATGATGCCCAAATCTTTTACTCAGCATATATTGCTTGAAGGGACACCTTCCCTGTCAGGTCTGGGGCCAGTGACAGTGTGGAGCTGCCGGAGGCCACCCTTGCTTAAGTTCATTTTTTTTTAAGTTTTGTGTTTTCAGTTGGGGCTTTTATTATGTAATTAGTTTTAGCTGTTTTGTGTTTGTGTTAAGGGCTTGTGTTTGTTGATAGGTTTTTGGGTTTGCAGGGTTTTGTATTTAGTTTGGTTTGAAACCGACATGCGTTGTCCCTCAGTCTTGCTTTGCTTGTGGTGCTTTAAACATATGTTTTTGAGTTAGGCTCTCATGCCTGCTTTTGTTTTCGAATAAAAAAATTAATTTAGCAATATTGGAGTTCAATGAAATATCTGCAGTGACATAGTTGCATGAAAAATTGCATGTCCAGACCATGAGCTGGGTGTAGATTCATTCTTTGATCTGTAGACACCATTTAAAAACAGCAGACCAATGTAGGCATCAATGTCAGTCTGGTTCACTTTCTTCCAGGTGTCTCTATAAACTCTTCTCCCTTCAGAGTATGTGAGGAATAGTTGGAAACAGGACTTGCTCTGCTATCCACACAAGATATAGCATACCTTGTCACACCTGGGGTCATCCTAATGACATTTTCAAATGAGGATGGGAGAAATTCCCATTTTTGGACTGAAATTTCACAAGATGGGTTTTCTTATTCACTGGATTCATCTCCTTCCTCTGAATTATATTCTGTGTCATCTTCAGTCTCTGATACTTCCTCCTCTTCCTCACTGTCAACTTCCTGGCTTCTCTCCTCTTGATCACCGCCATACTCCAAGATGTAATCCAGACACTCATGCACAGTATATCGCTTAGACATTGTGCTGCCACAGAATTAACTGTGAGCATATACCAGATCTGTGAAGTTGTATGCAATGTTTTTATTTGAATTAACCGTCAAAAAAAAAAAAAAATCAACTGCCAACAGACATGGAGTAAAGGGCACATACGTTGTGTGTGTGTGTGTGTGTGTGTGTGTGTGTGTGTGAGAGAGAGAGAGAGAGAGAGAGAGAGAGAGTAAGAGAGTGAGAGAGAGAAGTAAAAAAAAAACACACAATATGTAATAAAAATTCTCAATGATTTTTATGCATTCCAGTACCTATCTGTAAATTAAGTCATGGAACACAGTTGGAGGGCTAAATGCAGAGAGCTATTATGTGCTGTTCACACTCTGGGCTGTTGCAAGTTCATGGATTTGACCAGTTTTCAGGGCAAGAAATGTTTTAATTACATCCCAGTGAGGGTAACTGACCTACAAAGTAATTAAAGTGTAAAGATCAATATATGTGCGCACAAGACACCCATGTTTTGCTACTATAGTGCTTTAGACACACCCTGTGATGCTGAAACGCTGAGTATGAGAGTTTATATGGTATGGGGAAGCCAGAGGAAGAGAGCCTTCGTCAAATGCAGAAAGATCTAACTAACCAGAAGATTGCTATAGAGTGTAAATAAAATCCAACACTTAATAAAAATCAATAAAAAAACGACCCCTTTCAGAGGAAAAGGAAGCCAAACCCAAGACTAATGCAGCTCACTGAAACTGACAGATAGAGAATGACAGTCTATTATATATTTATACTTTTAGATATTGAGGCTACAGAAATGGTGCTAGTGTGTGTGTTGCATTCTTGTCAGTAGGTACAGATCCCCATAGTTGCTGTGACATGGCCATCGAAAATGAAATGAAAGCCACGCTGTTCTGCGGTTTTCTTTGTCTGGGAGAAATTGTAGGGATTTGTGCTGTTCTTTGCAGCCAACAACACAACACTTAATGTGAGACTGTTGCCTATATCCATTGCGCTTGATTTATCCATGCTCATAAAACTAGTAGACAAAATGGCGGATTCAACTAATCTAGTGGGTGTGATCTTGACTATGCAAATTGGCCCCATTTGACGTCCCCAGGGGCCCTCTGTCCAAACAGCTCAATTTGAAAGGGCCTGAAACTGCGAAGAATAAAGCTGGTGATATCTCTTTATGTGAGAGTGATTTTGTGCAAAGGACTTCATGAAAATGTTTTGTATTGCCCATAGACCAGGGGACCAGAGTGGCCCACAGACCTGTTCTAAAAATAGCACAACTCACCGGTCAAACTTTTAATTTTATCCTGTTGATTTTCTTCTTTAATCATATGTGCATCTATATAGATTTGAAAATGACAATATCTAAAAATGCATTTAAAACATGTGAAGTGAAGTGAAAAAGTGAAGTGAAAGTGATCATTCTGTCATACGTGATCACACCACAGCACACAGTTCATACATGAAGTTTAGATTAGTAACTATGTTCCACTGTATCAGACTGGTAGCCCATCATGTGTCTCATTACCTATGAAGTAGCTCTCAGTTTCAAAAAGGTTGGTGACCCCTGCCATATACCTATCACAACTAAAGTGAGTTTTGCATAATATGTCCCCTTTAATATGGACTTGGTCCCCTCTTTGTAGCTACAATCACTTCCACTCTTCTTGGAAAGCTTTCCAAAAGATTTTGAAGTGTTTCTGTGGTAATTCATTCTGTCGAGCTGGCACTAATGTTGGACGAGAAGGCCTGGCTTGCAATCTCTGTTCTCGTTCACCCCAAAGAGGTTCGATGGGGTTACAGTCATGCTGGAACAGAAAAGGCCATTTTCCTGAACTCTGTGTTCAAAATTGAAAGCACAGCATTGTCCAAAATGTCTTGGTATGACGAAGCATTAAGATTATACTGGAAATAAGAAGGGCTAGCTTAAACCCTGCGTAAAGAGCTGTGTCCCACTACTTTGGTCAATATAGTTGACCTTCTCAAGATGGCGATGTTTGGATCTCAGCCTCGGACCTCACAGGAAGCGCGTGTTTAAGAGTCTCTCTTGCCCTTCTTCCCGTCGGCTCCCGCCCCACGGAGCCATCTTGCGTTTCCTGAACAAAAAAAGGGGCGAGATTAAAAAAAGACAATCAGAATAGAGTCCGTCCGAGTTAAAAATGATATAAAGAGGGTTTTAAGAATCTCGTGTGGCCGTACAATATGATAGGAACGGGAGTCGGAGAGGAGAACAGGCCTTTATTGAGATTGAATACGATTAGCTAGCTAGGCTAACGGACTGTTTTGGTAGAAGAGGCGGATAAAGAGAGCTGGCTAACGTTAGCTGGCTAACTCGCCAGCTTGTTTTGGACTGCCTTAGCAGGACACAGGGAGGGATATCTGGCTGGGAAACAATTAAAGGACGATATTAGCAAGAAAAGTTTGGCCTGCCAGCTGGGTATGACTTGTATGGTTCTTGGTTTCCCACTAGTTTGGACTCGTTTGAGAGCACAGGGGGAAAAACAAAAAGAAGGCCATCCGAGAGACGTTATTTTGCTAACTGAGGTGTGGAAAATAGCTCCCGTTAGTTAATAGAGTGGTTTTAAAGTTAGAAATATATATTAGATAGCTAACGTTAGCTAGGCAAGAATTCAGGGAGAAAAACATACTACTAAACAGGTCAGAAAGTTAAAATGGGTCATATTTTAATCTGAATCATCCCAGACGAGGGAGCAGCCACGAAACCCAACGGATATTTGCAGGAGAGTCTAAAAAAAGGTTGAATTCTTTGCAAGGAGAGATCACTGGAAGCCTGCGGTGAGTTCCTGTTTTTTGTGTTTGTTTTTCTGGACCTTCCTACTGTTTATTTTTTCCATTAAATCTTGTGGGGGCTTGCAGAGAGAGAACTGATTTTGCCAACTGCCCTGCAAGCTGCAGATAGTGGAGACCGTTGTGCTAACAGCCTTACAAAATAAGTTAAACTCATTAGATATCTTATCTCTGGCAGCTGTTTAAATTACCTTTTTAGAAAGTGGGAAGAGTCACTTTTGGAAAGTGTTCAGGTCCGGATTTGCATGGATCTATTGTTAGGGTGTGTTCCTGTGTTTGTATAGTTTGCTAACCAATGTAAGATTTGTTTAAGATAAGATGAGAACACTTTATTAGTCCCACAAGTGGGAAATTCTCATTGTTACAGCAGCAAAGTGGACAGTACAAAAGAAGAAATTTAAAACAGTATAACCAGAAGAATCAATGCTATACAACAGTGCAATACCAAAAGTACACTATACAGCTATAAGAATAGTAAAAAAAGATACTATAAATGTATCTACATGTATGTATTGGAGTGTACTCATTTGCTTGGTAGATGCAGACAATGACAGAGTAATAATGCACCAGAAAAACTGCACACAGTAATCTTTCACCAAAAAAATTGCACCAGAAATGTTGCACACAAGGCAAACTATTTCAATTATCAGTCATTGATTAGACCAGCATCATTCATCTTCGATATCCAGAAATTCAAAATACAGAGTGGGGTGTAAAGACCCCACACAGTTTGCGTTAACCAGGCGCATGCTTACTGTTCAACAGTTAAAGCAGTTCCACGTTTATGGGCCGGAAATGGATGGAGAGCAGGAACCCCACTAGCAGTTAATGTAATCCAGCCCTGCTGGCAGTCATCACTGAAAATCAACGTGTCACAGTTTGGCCCTGCTACTAAACATGATGCATTTAGTTAAGAATGAACTGTTGTGGCTGAGGGTAATATAACATCACGCGAGTTTCCATGTTAAAATGATGGCATGCTGTTTGGTTTGTATTGATAAAGGTTCGGTGTTGTATTGTTTTCCCTATATATCATTCGGTCAAATGACACTAAAGTGACATTCACTTCGTATCTAGACAGGAAGCCCTATTTCAGAAAGACTTCCTAATGTTTCTTATAAATTCTAAACGATTCTTTAAAAAAATATTCTGAAGCATGTAAACAAATTATAAAAGTTCCAGAAATGCATATATTGCACTCTACAGTAAAATAAAAAACGTTGTCATTCTGATATATAGCTAAAATGTGCTAAGAACCAATATCGCCATGGTATGTTGGTTTAAATAATAATTCGCAATTTAAAACTTTAAAATAGTTTTAAATTTAAAAAAATATTTATTTTTATAGCACTTTTTACAACGAACATTGTCACAAAGCAGCTTTACAGAATTCAGGTCCAAGCCCCTGGTGAGCCAATGGTGACAAGCAAGGAAAAACTCCATGACTTGGAGGTAGTACCAAGGGAGGAACCAAGACTCAATTTATGAACCCATTCTCCTCTGGTTGATTTGATAGGACTCTATGGAATCTTAGAAACTTAGGAAAGAGGCTGTCGTGTAAAAATGTAATCACTGTTAGGCAGATTGGTCAGTAACAATAAATAATCAGGCCTTTTGCTTAGACCAACAGACAGGCCTCAGCCTTTCTCTTTTAAGGGAGGAGAGGTTTTATGAGGAGTTCATTTTCTCATTTAACACTACTGGCATGAAAAGGGTGAACATGTACATGGTGTGTGAAAGCAATTGGCTTCAGAGCTCCTACAATCCAGAGCAAAACTGCATTTGATACACACATGAATGTGAAACTCGTGATGACTGGTATTGAGACCACACCAACATCTGACCCATAATTTGTAGAATTTTGACATCATTTCAGTTGTTAGGAACAATTTAAAATGGTTGATTGGGATTTGCACTGAGAGACAATGCAAGACGCCATGGCGCGTATGCGCCATAAACACTTCACTCACGACACTTTTATGCCTCCCCATAAATCCCCCAACCCTGTTATACGATATACACACACAACCACAGTTAAAATTATGATCCACTTCATTCAGTGCACCTACCTCATATCTACACTTATCCAATTTATCAGCTCAATTTACCATGTCGGTTCACTTTGTAGCTTACAATTAAAGACGGCCATCCGTCTGTTTCTCTGCATCATTATTAGCACTCTTTGCCTTGTTCATCAGTTAATCAGACACAGCTCCCAGATACTGCCTTTCTGGCCCCATTTTGCTAATCGCCTTCAAAAACTCACATTATACAAAAACAATGCTCTCTGTTTTGTTCTGCAAGTCAGTTCAGTCTCCTTTCCTGTCAGAGTAGGCTGTTCTTGGCACGTGGGGAGACATAAACCACTAAACTATATGACCAGTAGTCAGAAGTCTGATTTGTAACACTAAGCATAGAATAGCGCATCAACTTTGTTTGAATGAGACACTTGTTCTGGTTCGGGCCATGTGACTTATCTGTACACTCGCCCTGGGCAAGTATTCCTAATAATGCAGACTCAAGAGCTGACTGTTTTTACACACCCAAGGCTATTCGCACTCTTTAAAATGTTTTTTTTAAACACATTCTATTCTCACTCAACCTAAGCAAGAAAAACACATTCCTGTCATGTAACTGTACCTGGTGACAGCTGGGTCTGGCTAATTGGCAGGTCGGTAGTGATCGACAAGGTGTTTGTAATGTTTCTTTCACTGTTACTATTAAAACCATAATACACCTTAAACATTTAGGCTACAGGATGAACTTTAAGGCTACACCAATGGATCATGTTTTTCACATTTAACTCGCCCCATTTTTACAAAATGTTATTTAATTAGCTTTTAATTAAATGTTTTCATTAAAACCAGTAAATGTTTATTGGCCCAATAATATATTTTTCGTGCTCCATGAAGTAGTGCTGGGCGATTTGGCCTAAAATCAAAATCTCGATTAATTCGATTAATGAACGATTTTTTGCCCTCATAGTTCACTGAAAAGTTTTGTACGGTAAATATGCTCACATATTACAATGAGAGATTTTTGAATGAATAGTGCATTACTTGATTTTAAAATAATTGAAAGAAACACACACTACTATCACACACACACCTACTATCTATATTTTTAAAGGGAAAGTAATTGAAATAATCGACCTGGAAAAATTTGCTCGATTATAGGTTCTGAATGTCGATTTCGATTGCTTTTCGATTAATCGCCCAGCCCTACCATGAAGCTTGGGTGCTTTGTGAAATACACTTATCACATTGTTTTCCTATCTAAATGTGGCCCAAGATATTGAGTCTTGCCCTTTTCTGCCAGGATTAAATAATTTTAAGTCAGACTGCTTTAAAAAAATTAAAAACTAAGCAATACATTGACAATTCTTAGTTTCTAGAGGGGCCCATTACATTTAATTTACAATTAAAATATAATTATAGCATTACATGTTGTTCTCTTAATTGCTCAGCTTTCTTGGAACATTATGGCACCAATAGTGTTAACTCTCTTTTGCTTTCTCTCGCTCAGGAGCTGGCCATGCCTGCAAGTGTGCGTGCAGGGAGTCTGAAGGACCCTGACGTAGCAGATCTCTTCTACAAAGATGACCCTGAGAAACACTTTGCGGACCTCCGAGAGATTGGCCATGGAAGCTTCGGAGCTGTCTACTTTGTAAGAGCCATGATTATTTGGGGTGTCTGTTTGTTTGTTTTGAAATTGTCACTTGTTCTTAAAGACAGAAGTGCCAGCAGTGCATAGGAAGGAACTTTCAGTTTATGAATAAGAAGGTCATCCAGCCCTGTGTGATCTTGACAAGTGTCATGTCGTACAATATTAAATGTGTCCAGGAACTTGGAAAACAATCAACCATTGATCAAAAATTGTGTACTTTTGTTGGATCATGTGAATGTTTTGATTCTTGAAGTCTCCCACAGGAACACTCATGCAGACCGTGTGAGTTTAGTCAGGATCCTCACAGGACACAAAAAGACATTTGTGTTTTCAGGCTTTTCATATTACAAATCTCTGTGATTTCAGTATTGCCAAGGCCTGTATCACAATAATGATAAATTGAAAATGTTTCTACCCCAGTCTGAGTAAAGGTGTGTCAGTAGTATCTTTTTCTTGTAGGCACGTGATGTTCGCTCCAACGAGGTGGTGGCCATCAAAAAGATGTCCTACAGTGGCAAGCAGTCCAACGAGGTAAGTGGCTGCTTCAAATTGAGCAATTTGAACATAGAAAGCCACCACAAACCTACCTCATTAAAAAAAATTGGCAAAAGTGTCAAATTGAGAAGACCACTGCATTTCTACTGCGGTTCCTTAACATTTTGCTGCTGTCATCCCCACTTAACAAAATCATACTGCAAAATCAATGAGTTATTTATTGCTCATAGCTCAGAAAGTGAGTTTGATTTTAAACTTTTGATCAAAACCATGTCTGTTTACATAAATGAGGGGTATGTTGGTGTGGTCTGAATGTAAGAAATCATTGTTTATCGAATGTGTTTAGCTGAACAAACAGCCCTACGTTTTCATCATATTGATGTAATTTCTTGACATAACACACAGAAGCAAAATGCAGATGTTATTGTGAAATGTAGAAGTTTACACTTTCACTGTTTGATTTAGGATTCAGCTTGGAAAAAATGTAACCAACTTTAAACAATTTTTTCACCAGTGTTTTGTGCATGTGCAGTGTGCAAAATGAAAAAAACAGTATTTGAAAAAAAGGGAATATAATAAACTATTAAATTACTGTTTTTGGCAATGTGAGGTGAAATATTCACAACATTAACGTTTGCTTGCTTTGAACTTTTTCTCAAATTCCTATATCTGAGCGGTGTACCAGTTCATATCGAAAACTGTTTTTTATTGTTATGATATAAATTTTTCTTATACCGCAGTACCGGTTTTAATAGCCCAAAGAATGCTCGAAAAGTGGCTGTTTAAGGGAGACCTTTTTCATTGCTGCGCTGCGGGGGGGAAGTGAACATTTCATTTGAACAAGCTCCATGTGAGAGTTGTGAGATGTCCGACAAACAGCGAGTGGATTATAGGGCGTGAAATATAACTTTTAGGCGGTGGATTTTGTGCATTATGAAGAAACATGCATGCGTTTAGGCTTCAGCATTTAGCCTGACAGAGTGGATACATCAGCAAAAAATATTTTATCCGAGTAGTAATAATAACAACAACTTTATTTGCACTGCAGACCCCCGGTGTCAGAGTGCAGCTCAGAGTACTTCACATGGACCCCATTCCAATATAGAATACAGCAAACCATAAAAAGAAAGTTTAAAAAACAGAGTAAACATTCTCACACTCCCTGGTTCAGCTCCTGTCCCCCATTTCTTTGTCCTCTGTATTCTTCCAGTGGGAAAAAGAGCTCCATCACCTGGCAGACACCAATTATTGTTTTTAGACTAATTTTCGGTGAGTTTTATTTGATTTTAGGTAGAGATGGGCACGATCCGATATGATAGTGGTATCGTGTCCGATATAGCCATCGGATATCGGTTAAACAGGTCCGATCTATATATTCCAGTTTGCTGCTTGCACGGGACCTTGCACTCGACGCTGTGTAATACAAGATGTCACCGTTCCTAATTCCATACCATGAACTTGTGGCAACTTCAGTCTGAGCGAGCGAATAACATTAGCCATTATTTTGAACAAAATGTTGCTCGTTGATACTTTAGTTTGGAAATGCTGAAAAGCAAGAAGGCTACTTGCACTGTGTGTAAAGCCAGCGTGCCGAGGGGAGGAAGTACGGTTGTGTCATACAATACAACAAATTTAATCCAGCAAATGCAGAGATTTCAGGGCAAAGAGTACCAGGGGTTTATGCTAGCAAACAGGGAGAGAGACACTAGGCAGCAGACACTTGTTCACGTTTTCCAAAAACGCAACAAACTTACAGCAGGCAACCCAAAAGTGAAATGATTATCAGAGTAGACTCTTAGCTCTCCCTCAAGGCCTCTTGGGGGTTCTTTCAGGGACTATTTTATGTGTTTTGTTGGCTGTTTTTGCCCTCTCTCTATCTCTCAAAACACAACAAGGATTATGTTCTTGTAAGGTCCACCTTAAATACAGAAGTGGTTAGATTACACTCTGCCCGTGTCTCTGAATATTTAAAATGTATTAGTTTTGCACTTTATTTTTTACACAGTTGTTGCTGATAAAATGGACACAATACTTGAACTATTTAGATGATTCAGCCATCATTTGTTGTGTTTGATATTTACAATATTTTACGGCTGTTGCTGCTATATTTTTATGAAGTGTGACATAAATAAATTCCTTTGGAATGCCTTTAAATTCAATGCAGTTGTGTATATTTTTTGCTCTTCTTAGAAACGCTTAGTAGTAGTGATGCTACGATTGATATGCCGATATTGGCTAAAAATAGCTTGATCGGCGAACACCAAAAGCGCCGATCAAAAAAGATGATCACTTGACGGAAATTACTCGCGCGACTTTTTCACACGTGCAGCACGGCGCACAGGTAAACAGCAGAGCGGAGCTTACCAGTGGCAACATGAGTTCTCCCGTCTGGAAGTTTTTCAAAGTGTCCGATAAAGACGT
>JBBPCW010000027.1:6591484-6614780 GCA_037974425.1 Phenacogrammus interruptus | reverse complement strand
AATAACTGAAGAAAGTAACATCACCTAAATTCAGGTCTCAACTAAAACCAGTCCTGGCAGATAACCACACACGTCCTTGCAGATGCAGTGTTTAAGACTCGTGTCTATTAGCCTATTGGAGCAGAATGCGTGCTCTGTAAGAGACACATGTATACACATTTTTACATATTGTTTTATACTGTTGTGCTTGAGAGACACCATCGACCAGAATTAAATTTCTAATTTTGGTTCCCAACCCTAGTCATAATGAATTGCTGTTAGATTAATGTACTTATGCCCATCCCCAGAGGGCATGGTTGCAATTTATCTGAATTTGTTTAAGTTGGAAATATATGTGACTGGCAACCTGTCCAGGGTGTTTGTCCCCCTTTCTTCCTCTGAAGAAAGCTCCAGCACCCCCCTGTGGCCCTGATTAAGGATGGCCGGTTGATAATTTATTTTAGTGGTTGCTTTAAATTTTAAAATCTTGAATGAAATGCAATAAATTAAAATGCATTCATTAATAGCCGTAGATATTAATTAACTGCTGTTCAACAGGAGTCTCAGTGCTGTGTAGTCTCATAATTCTCCTGTGAGGTTTACTTGTAAAATATTCTTTAAAAACTCTAGTATTTTTTCTTTTATTATTATTAGTAGTAGAGGTTTGGGTGAAAGTACAATTACACAAACATTGACTAAGGTGCAATTGGTCAATACTTATGTACATACACAAATAGTGTATTTTTCCATTTCTTTAATGTAAGGTCATTTTAAGCAGGTGTAAACTGGAGAAGATCTGGATTTCACAAATAAAAATATATTCAGTCTCATTTTATCACAGTCTAGCTAGTGAAAACCACACGCATCACTTCGAAAAAGTACCTCCCTCTGTAAAACTACTTTAGATCAAATAGGGCTCGAATATATCATCAAAAGCATCTTTGTATATGGTGTGTATTTATTTTCCTGTTGGTGTGTGTCAGGGTCCTGATAATATCTATGATGACCCATACCAACCTGAGATGGACTCCCAGCAACAACAGCAGCAGCAACAGCAACAGCAGGCGTCCTCAGGAGCACGCAGAAGAGCACACTATCGCAACCGTGATCACTTTGCCACCATCCGCACAGCTTCACTGGTAAGTGGCCACATTCTTTTGCATTATAACTTATAACTTCCAGTGTTTAACTGTATAACATGATTGTAAATGTTACATTTTCATTTTTTTTTTCTACTGATATGCTTGTATCTCTAGGAAAATATAAACAGCACACAGCCATGTATAAATTTTTATTTTTAGTATTTCTGTACATTGTGTTTACATTTAATATAAATAACACACAATTTCCTCTGGTGCGTTATTTATATTATAACACAGTTATGTGTAGTTATATTACACTATATTGTACCCATTGCTTTCCATTATCTTACCAGTTAATCATATTTTAAGTGAACTATGACAAATTTGCACCAAAACAGTTTACAAGTTGCTGTTGATTAAATTGGAAGCCACTTTCTCATCTTACAGGTGACACGACAGATCCAAGAGCATGAACAGGGCTCAGCACTTCGGGAGCAGATGACTGGCTACAAACGTATGCGGCGGCAGCACCAGAAGCAGCTGCTGGCACTGGAGAACAAATTGAAGGCTGAGATGGATGAGCACCAGTTGCGTCTGGACAAAGAATTGGAGAGCCAAAGGAACAGCTTCGGTAGTGAAGCTGACAAGCTGTCCAAAAAACATCAAGCTATTTTGGAGAAAGAGGTGAGGCAGAAAGAACTAGAGGGCTGCTGAGGTTTTCCAGAGCTCCACATGAAAAATGCCTAGAGAAATATATGTAAATGAGCCATTTTTGATGTAAGCATTCAGGTGCCCTGAAATGTGTAGTCAATCAGCGTTAAAGTCTATACTTGTGTAAGATTATATGTGATGTTTGTGACTGTGTTTTGATCTCTAATGTTGATCTGCAGACTAAGGCGGCACAGACTGAGGAGAAAAAGTTCCAGCAGCACATTCTGGGCCAGCAGAAAAAAGAGCTCACTAGTCTGTTGGATTCCCAGAAACGGCAGTACAGGCAGCGCAAAGAGCAGCTTAAAGAGGTACACATACACATTTATGAAACACATGAATGTGTCCTAGTTATATTAGAAACAATATATCACTCACACAAAGCATCATCTGAAGTAATGTCACTGTGAGTCAAATAACTGCATAAACTGTTTCTTTGGAAATAAATATAACATGTTCCTAGAGAGTGTGAAGGCATGTGTGAGACACTTTTAAAACTCCATTCTGGTCTGCATACAGGAGCTTAATGAGAATCAGTCCACCCCTAAGCGAGAGAAGCAGGAGTGGCTAGTCAGACAGAAGGAGTGTCTCCAGCAGATCCAGGCGGAGGAGGAGGCAGGCTTACTGCGACGCCAGAGGCAGTATTATGAGCTCCAGTGTCGACAGTATAAGAGGAAGATGCTATTGGCACGACACAACCTGGAGCAGGACCTACTTCGAGAGGTAAGGCCTGCTCTGTGCACCATTATACCCAAGGGCAACTGCTGTTTAGAGCTCCAATGGAGATTGTTGTTCCTGTTGTTGTGGACTAGAGACTCTCAAGCTACTCTTCCAACAAAACTATCTCTGCTGTGTTTCAACTGTACCAACTCCTTTAGCTATAGATGCCCAGTCTGTCTATATCAGTGATTAAGATTGTACACAGAAAGGGCTTTTTTTTCCCCCCGTTATCTCCATAAAGTCTCTCTCACTTACCCACCGCCCCCACCCCAAGGGTCGACTAGAAGTAGATGGGTTCCCAGTTTTGAGTCTTGGTTCCTCCCAAGGTTTCTTCTAGCTCACTATGGGCTTGGACATGGGTTCTGTAAAGCTGCTTTTTGACAACATTGGTAGTAAAAAAAAAAAGTGTTGTTGCTTGTCATTAATACAGTTATTACATATAAGCTTTTGTACTAGCCTAATTCTTTACTGTGAGGTCAATAAATCTTTGATTTGAGCGTGTCCTGGTGTGTGTGCTAGATTGTGATAAAGTAAAGCATGGACTTCAGCTATGGCGGCGTAAACAGCAGGATCTTCTGTCAGCAGTATTTTTCAGGCCACCTGATTGCCAGTTATGTGCCCTGCGAATGTTCCGATACATGTTAGGAGCCTCAGAGATTTTCTTTGGGTTTTTTTTGAGAATTAATTTGATGTCTGCCCTCTTTAATCAGGGTTGCCGCGGGGTTGTAAAAGGTTGTAAAAGGTACTAAATTAAACTGGGCCCAATTAAGGCCAGTAAAAAGTAGTAAACGTCATCTGATGAGAGAGTAAATTTTCGAGCCCCCATCCAACTGGGCCTATGCGTTTTTCAGTTTGTGCAACTTATGTGCATCTCCTTAAATTATTAAAGTTGCATGAATTGATTATGTTGCGAGTAGGACCTGAGTGATAGGAATGATGTCACGTGACCTCGTGCGCGCGTTGAATCAGTCCGGGTACCCGGCTGCCTCGCTGCCAAACCTCTGCGCGAGTTCGCAAATAGTGTATTTCAGATCTAGGCAAATGCAAGTTTTCAGACCTCTGTCCGGAGGAATGAACATTTAAAAGACTGCCTTAGGCAAGTACTTGCAGGCTTACAGGCTCTCTTATACGTCTCTCTCTTATTGTCGCTCTCTCTCTCTACATGTCTTGCTCGCTCTTTCTTTCTCTCTCTCTCTCTCTCATTGTCGCTCTGTCTCTGCGTGTCTCGCTCTTTCTCTCGTTGTTACGCTATCTATCTTTCTCTCTCGTTCTCTCTCTCTCTCTCGTTGTCGCTCTCTCTACCTGTCTCGCTCACACTCTCTCTTTCTCGTTGTCGCTCTGTCTCTACGTGTCTCACTCGCTTGCTCTCTCTCTCGTTTTCACTCTCCTTATACATGTCTCACTCGCTCGCTCACTCTCTCTCTCGTTGTCACTCTCTCTACCTGTCTCACTCACTCTCTCATTGTTGCTCTTTCTCTACCTGTCTCGTTTGCTCTCTCTCGTTGTCGCACTCTCTTTACCTCTCTCTCTCGCTCGCTCTCTCTACCTGTCTCTCGCTCTCTCTCGATCTGTGTGTGTTGGCCTGTTTTTGTGTCCAGTGTTGGAGTTAATATATTTTTTCATAAGTTATTTGTTAATGAAGTGCTGTTATTATAGTGTAAAATTGCACTTTACCTGAGAACCAAAGAAAAAAGTGTCGTACAGTTAATTTTTTTGTGTAATTTCCTATATATTTGGGCCTAAAAAATGCCTTACAATTTAAATTTGTCCACTGCAGCACGTCCACTGTACAGGACAACAGGACGATTTCCATGTGAAAATAGACCTGAATTTAGAAAACGAAAAATGTGATAACCCAAGAACACATTCAATTTGATCAAAACAATAAAATTATGTATCTCTTCTGTTGCTTGTTGCTTGCAAGGACAACAAATTGTTTATTTTGGGTCAGCTGTGAATTATAAGTCGTAGAACATCCTCTGGATAATGTTGCTGTGGTAGTCCGGGTTTTCTTTTTGTTTAAAGAGAAACATCATGCATTTGTATGTCTTGCCATTGCAGTCCTTGTTCCCAGCATGCAAACCCCTCACAGGACCATCCCTGGAAATCCCAGGATGTCCTCTACAGAACATTATAGGGCTTTGTTGGGTATCTCCAAATACTTAAGGAAGATACAGGTGAACAAAATATCCACTATAAAGGACATAAATGAATTGGCCCGGTCTCAGGAGGTTGTTATTAGCTAGTTTCCTCCTCTTTTTTTCAAGGGCCTAATTGAACCATTTGTTTCAAATTCCAATGTGTAGTTATTCATTTTAATCCTTTTACATATTGAGTATAACCTATGGACCAAGGCCTGTTGTGACATCTTGAGTAATCCTACTCCTGTGGTAGAGCTCCTGTGTACTTAAATGTAGCTCACTCGCTTGCCCTAACACACACACCTACAGAGAGCCCCTTTCTGACTCTCTCTCTCTCACTCTCTTTCTTTCTCTCTCTCTCTGGTTCTGTATGTCTGTCTCTCTCTATTTGGCCAGTTTTTGTGTCCAGTGTTGAAGTAAAGTTATAATTATAAGGAAATAATCATAAATTGTGATGAAATATGTTATTAATTCACGAGATTTCAATACTTTACTTGTCACTTTATACTGCGACAGTTGAAGCTTGAAGTCGTGCTGGTAGTAAATATTGTGAAGGTTGTTTAAAGGTAGTAAAAAGGTAGTAAATTCAACCTAAGAATCTCTGTATAAACCCTGTTAATGCTTGCAATATTTTAATGGTCTTCTTTTACATCATTATTTTTCTTCAATAAGAAGGACACTTTAAACATGTCAATTCTTTTTCCAACCTGATCACTCTGTAGGAGCTGAACAAGCGTCAAACACAGAAGGATCTGGAGTGTGCTATGCTTCTGCGGCATCACGAGTCCACACAGGAGCTGGAGTTCCGGCAACTGGGCTTAGTGCAGCGCACACGAGCCGACCTTATCCGCACACAGCATCAGAGTGAACTCGCCAACCAGATGGACTACAATAAGCGGCGCGAGCAGGAGCTGCGGCAGAAGCACAGCATGGAGGTCCGCCAGCAGCCCAAGAGCCTAAAGGTGAGCAGTACATGTGCTTCACTGGAGCAGACGCTCTGGCCTTGTTTTAGTTTGTGTATGTGTTGACTAAGAGTATAGTATCTGTTAATATCTTGCAGTTTCTTAATTCAACCTTTTATTTATTGATTGTCATTTGTGGTCTCTGTCTCAGACGAAGGAGCTACAGATCAAGCGGCAGTTCCAGGACACGTGTAAGATTCAGACACGGCAGTACAAAGCCCTGCGGAACCACCTGCTGGAAACCACACCCAAGTCAGACCACAAGACTGTGCTGAAGAGACTGAAGGAAGAACAGACTCGTAAACTGGCCATCCTGGCCGAACAGTATGACCACTCCATCAATGACATGCTGTCCACACAGGCTGTGAGTAAGGCAAGGAGAGACCGCCTTCTAACGTACACACTACATAAAACACATGCAATTAGTGACATCCTGTTCACACGGTATGGACCACATGCATTCTCTACAGACTAGTGTTCTGTATCATTACATTAACATCGTCAAACCCAACCTCACCTTTTGCAAATTAATTATTTTATATAGCATGCTAGGAATGTGGATCAGACTAGGTAACTCTATAAACCTCAGGCCTCCATACTCACTGATTCTTTACTGACTTGCTGCTTATTTCTCACTCTTTCAGCTGCGATTGGATGAGACGCAGGAGGCGGAATACCAGGTGCTGCGAATGCAGCTGCAGCAAGAGCTGGAGCTGCTGAATGCCTACCAGAGCAAGATCAAAATGCACACAGACACACAGCATGAAAGAGAGGTCAAAGACTTGGAGCAGAGAGTATCCATTCGCAGAGCACTGCTTGAACAGAGGGTGAGAAACATGCAGGCATATTCGTATATAGTTCAACTCTTAGACCTTAGCCAAATGTCTTATTTTGTTTATGGCCTTTTATTGTGTACATGGTTATACCATATTGGTTTGTACCATATTTATGGCTTATACACTAATTTCATTTTTCTATTCTTTCTGTCTCACTCACACGCCTACTTACTCTCTTATTTGCACACTGTTTTTCATGTGCTCTCTTCTGTGTGCACTCTCTCTCTCTGTAGATTGAGGAGGAGATGCTCTCTCTTCAGAATGAGCGTTCCGAGCGCATCCGGACATTGCTGGAACGTCAGGCCCGAGAGATTGAGGCGTTTGATTCTGAAAGCATGAGGCTAGGTTTCAGCAACATGGCCCTGACTGGCATTCCTGCTGAGGCCTACAGCCAGGGCTATCCTAATCCACCCTCCTCAGGGCCAGGCGGCTGGCCCTCTCGCCCTGTGCCCCGCTCGGGAAGCCACTGGAGTCATGGCATCCAGAACTCAGCAGCACCGCCTTCCTGGAGGAGCCAGAACAGCACGGCAGGGTTTGCCCGGGTTGAGTCAATATCATGTCGGGAGCGGGACAGCGAACGAGATTTCGATGGACTGGGATCACGTGGCCTGCCGAGTTCACTTTCATCAGCCTCTTCGTCCTCCTCTTCGTCCTCTTCGTCTCACCACCGCTTTCATTACATCCCACAGCAGTACCACCACCAGAGCACACCACACCTGTACCGTGAGAGTCGTGAACGAGAGCGGGAGCGAGAGAGAGAGTGGGGAGGTGGAGGTGGAGCAGGGGGAGGGAGCCACCACTCTACCTCATCATCATCCTCTTCCTATTCTCATGGTCACTCGCACCACTATCTCTCTGCCCATGCCTCCCAGTCTCTTGCCCTGCTTCCTCCTCCTCCACCGCCTCCACCTATTTCTCTGTCTTCTTCCTCTCCCCCTTCATCCTCCTCCTCTTCCTCCTCTCAGGGTGGGTATGGAGGGAGGGGTGAGGGTCTGGTGGTGAGGGGCCCCAGCCTGATGGCCCTGAGAAACAGCCCAGGGCCCCTGAGGAGGACAGCGTCAGGAGGAGGTCCTGGAGGCCCAGCCGGAGATGGAGGCCTGAGCCGCAGCACCTCTGTCACATCTCACATCTCCAACGGTTCCCACCTCTCCTACTCCTAGAGCCAGCTAGAAGGCAGAAATCTTTTGCAGAAATTCAAAGGAGAGCTCTTTGGGTTAGGTTGGCTCTTTAGTGTTTTTGGAACCTTGGCTGTTATTTAGTGTGAATTTGAAAGATCTTCATTCCACCCCTTTAATAGTAAATCTGATCAGTATTCAGACAGTGAACAGCAGTAATCACCTTTACTTGTAAGGTAGATTGATCTCAGGGTTTTCATGGGAGTGGGAGGGGGGATAAGAAAAGCTAAAAAAGGATGTCGTGATAAGAAGTGACAAAAGTATGTTGGAGATAGAATGAGAAAGAGAATGGTGCCAATACTGTAGAGCAAGATGGCCGTTCAGTGATTCTGTTGGGGGCTTTTTGTATCTATTTGAGCAGAAAATTCAACAAGCTACCTCTAGAAAGAGCTCTGCTTGAATTGCATGCTGTGAAGTGCTAGCATATAGTCATAAACACTACATTAGTGATAGATTGTCAAGCTCCATAGGATGATTAGGCATTAGTTTGCCAGACTGACCATTGCAAGACATCACCAGAAAGTGAAATACTGCTAGCCCCCTTCAGCAATTAAAGCTCCGATCAGAAATGGCTGCAGTAGTTATGCCAGGTTTTGGTACTGCATTTAAACAAGAACAAAGAACACTACACCACAGACCCTTTGCTTATGCTGGCATGGTGCTGTGTCAGCAGTTTCTGATAGGTACTTTTAAGGCCTAGAATATGATAAGTGAATTGCCAATGTGAGTTTTACTACTAAGAGAGAGAGCGGCAATAGCAAGGAGAAAAACAAGTTAGTAGCATGTTTTTAAATTGGTTTAAAGATGTTTATCTTAATGGAAACACAAAAGAGAGGGTGCTTTGAGTGAATACCATGTAGTTATGTATATAATACTAAAACTATACTAATTGAAAATGATCATCAAAATGCCCATTTGTGTTGGGGACAAGGAGATTAGTTTTTATTTTTGTTTTTGTTTGGGTGCAACATTTTCTTCACACACTGCCATCCAGCGGCTGGGCTAACCTTAAGCAACTCCGCCCACTGTCTTTATATAGACATGCTGCCAAGTTGCTGTTCGGTTTGGCCAAGCAGTAGTTGTCGATTTACCTTTTTGTTTTGTTTGTATGAGTGGTTGTGTCAACAGGATAATAAACCAGAGAACTGGCTTCTTCCTACCTGACATGGTGGGAAAGCAATTCAAAGGGCAGTATGTTAGTTACAATGGTAAATACATCTCCTTGTCTCTGTCTACAAAGGCATATGTATATGTGATATACATGTCCTTAAGAGGGCTGCTTGCAGTTCGGTGCATCAAGCCCTAATGTACAGAGGCCATTTGTATACAAAATGTACACACAGCACATTTATATATGAGTGAGTATATATGTGTATTATACCTGTCAAAGGTTTGACAGCTAGGTTTAAGATTGTTCACTGTTAAACACTTTTGATCTATATTGTACGTATATAATGTGTGTACATAAAAGCACTAACGCAAAACCTTTGTATAGGATAATGATAATTTTGCTATGGGAACTATAGTAATTGGAAAGTAAGAAAAGGGGGGGATACTGTTATTACTTCAACTACTGCAGTTGTAATTTATGTTGTAATTAATTCTTAACTAATTCTGTCACACTTTTTTATTATTGCATATTTTTTTTTGTTTTGGTTCCTTTATCCTTTTTTGCCAATGTTGACCACTAGGTGGAGAATGCAAGAAATGTTACTGTGATGGAGAACTTGAGACAAGTCTCATTTTTAGGGAGAGGAGGAAAAATTAGAAAGACTACCTATCCCAACATTCCTTGTTATGTCTCAGGGTAGGAGTCTGCGTTGTTGGGATTGTAGTATTTTAGAGCCAGTATTAAACTTGTACAGGACATTTTAAGAGAATTTTAGCTGTATAGATCATTTCTAGCTAATTGTACATTGTCCAAAACACCCCCCTCTGATCCAGCATGTTTTGTCATATCATTTCCTGCCTGGATGTTTTTTTCCCCCTTTTAATTTTTTATTTTTTAGTAAGCCAACGTCATCTTGAGCTGTTTACACTGACAACCAAATTGTCTCAGTAACCGCAATTGTGGCAATACTGATGTCTTTCATAACTCCCAGATTTTAACAAGGAACTGAAGTAGTCTTCGAACCTCCACACTGCCAGCTCTTCACAAGCACCAGCATTCACTAGCGTATTTTCTTTGTTTCTAACTCTTTC
Source organism: Phenacogrammus interruptus (assembly GCA_037974425.1). Classification (NCBI taxonomy): domain Eukaryota; kingdom Metazoa; phylum Chordata; class Actinopteri; order Characiformes; family Alestidae; genus Phenacogrammus; species Phenacogrammus interruptus. Next base: position 6,604,975 of record JBBPCW010000027.1, on the reverse strand, counting down.
TCTCTCGCATGCTCTCTGTCTCTCTCTCGCTCTCTTTCATAAACTCACTTTTTTTCTTGTTTTTCTCAATTCTTTTTATAATCCTTCTCTCTCCCACTAAGTAAACTTACAGTACCTCACACTCCTGTGTCTGCCTGACCTCTTTTTTTTCTTCAGTTTTCCGTTCGCTCCCACTCACCCTCTCCCCTACATCTCCAGCAGTTAATCAGTGTTTTTTTTATCTCCTATTTTGTATTTCAGTTTGTTTACCTTTTGCAGACAGAGGAGGAGAACCACTCTAAACCTCGGCCACTGTAGCTTTGGCCCACTTCACTCCATGTGTTTACAGCAAAACGTGCTGGATTCTTAATGCCGTCTGTTGTAAGGGGGGCGGGGAGAGGTTCCAGGGCTGGGAATGAGAATTGGAACTGTATGGCAGAGCATGTGCTATCCCCCGTTTCTCCACTGTGGAGGAACTGGGAGGGTTCAGGCCAAAAGTTGAGCGTGTGCACGCGTGGTGAAATGTGTCAAGACATGTAAAAGTGTGTTAGAGAGCAGCAGAAAAGGCTGGTCAAAGAAAGTGAAAAGGCCAAACTATGTTCAGGTTTAACAAGCAGGAAAATGAAAATGGGTTCTAGAACTTGTACAGAAACCATTAACAAGTCATTAAAAAGGAAAAAAATTCAGCATTTGAGTCTTTCTTTCAGTCTCTTTGTTCTGCATCTCTCAACGTATGTTGTCGCTGTTGGAGCAAAACCTCTTCTCTCCAAAATGCTACAGAAGGCAAAATGCTAACCTATAGTGGAAGTAGTAGTTACTGTTCCTATTGGTCCTTTAATAAATCACAGCTGGCATTTTCAAGTGATGTAAGAGCTTGAAGTGGAGGTTTTACAACAAGGTTGTACATAAGGTCTTTTGTTTGTCTCGTTAAATGCATTTTTACCTCTCCTGGGTCCAGTGTTTCACATCATTTAGCTGGTACTACTGGCAGAAGTCATAAGGTCATGTTGATGCAGCAACACACTGAACAAGGATTGAGGTTACCATGGAAACAAGGGTGTTACATGCACATTACTGTCTGCTTTCCTTCTCGAAGAGAACATGCTTTACATTCACATCAATAAACAGCAGAATCTTAAATGCCAACCTGATCCAGAGGCTGAACACAGCAAATTCTACTGTTTTTAGTTAAATTAACTGTTTAAAATTAGTATGAAACTGATATGCAATTGACTGCTGAGATTGCAGTTTCATTCATAATGATGTATTATTCCTGGAAATATACACCAATCAGCAGCAATTTTAAAACCACTGACGGGTGAAGTGAATGGCTTTTAAAGGTGATAACGTTGGTGTGTAGGGACGTAACTTTATTTATGAACCACCGCCCCCCCCAACCCCATGTTGCAGAAGTACAGATGTGTAATGACTGCATCGAATACATTTGCTTTGATCATATCAGTAAATTAAGGTTTTGTTCTTGTATTTTGTCAGTCAAATCAATAAAATAATAAAGGCATGTCTGATAAATTAGAATGTTTATTTCTTCTCAAGATGGAGATTCCAGATTAAAGGGGAAGGCTTCTGCATTAACCCATTCATGTATGACCATTTGGTTTAGTGTGGGAAGATGTAGTGCTTTGAGGTGATTAATTATTACGTTTATTCATTCCATTTATATCAAATTAGTCAATTTTAATATTTCCATGCGTACTGACCTTGCATTAAAATGCATAGACTTTAATGTGGCGTTGCCACCCCCCCCCCCCCTTTACAGCCAGAACAGCTTCCTCTGTTCTTGAAAGGCTTTCCACAAGATTTTTAGAGTGTTTCTATGGTGAATTTGTGCCCATTTATTTTGTACAACATTAATGAGGTCAGACACTGATGTTGGACGAGAAGGCCTGGCTCGCCATTTCCGTTCCAGTTCATCCTAAAGGTGTTGGATGGAGTTGAGGTTAGGAGTTTTATGCCGTACTCCTTAAATCATATCTTTATGGCACTTGGGGCACAGTCATGCTGGAATAGAAAAGAGCTTTCCCCAAATTGTGTCCAAAAATTTGGAAGCATGGCGTTGTCCAGAATGTCTTGATATGCAGAAGCATTAAGATTGCTCTTCACTGGAAGTAAGGAACTCAGCCCAAACTCTGGAAAACAGATCTGTCCCAAAACTTTTGTCCATGAAGTGTAGAGATGAAACGCTGTTCGAAGGGTTAACTGCTCTCCCACAAATGTGACGTCTCTCTTCGCGTCATCCTGTAGCTTCCTGTCAGTTCTGAACCTTACAGAGAGCTGAGAAACAGAGCAAGCGATTAAAAGCCTCTTAAAACTCAGTCTTGATCAAACATCACGACCGGTATAATGGTCGAGGAAAACATCTTTCTGTTCGTGCCCAATTTGATCGGTAAGACCTGTCTTGGCAGTGGCCTGGAGCTGAAAGGCTTTGCAGCTTTTCAGAGTGCTTGTGTGTGAGCTTTGTGTATTTCTAATGTACTTAAGCCTGTATTTGAATGAATGAATGCCTTCTGTGTTGTTTTAACATGTGATCTCCCGATTGAAAAGGCTAAAAGTGCAGTCTTGAGTTGCTCCAGTGTAATAAACCCACTGGATGTCTGACAGGATGTGGCTAATTCTTTCAGATGAAGCTGAAACAGGAGCTACAACCACCTACAACATTAGAATCAGAAAAGTTGATTGCTTATGTTAGGACTACAAAGACACACCGAGACAAGAACACAATCAATTCAGTAAAAGTCTGGAGAAAAGCTTCAATATGAAAAACACAATGCTATATACACAAGTATGTTATTGCACATAGTAGAAATGTAGTAATTTGTAAGCAATATTGACACCAGTAGTAATATTGACAAGTCTTTTGCATAATAAAATGATGTTTTATTATGCAACACCGTCTGCTTGTTCTTGTTTCTGTGTCTCTTTGCAGTCATAACATGAGTAGCTTCCTCTGCGATTCTTAAAAACATTGAGAAAAAAGTAATAAATGAAGTACTTATGTGATATTACTAAGAGATTAGGTGCATATTATAAACGTTTGTTTAGATATAAGTGAGCTTTTTTTTTTTCCTTGTACATTTTGCATGCTTGTACAACGCTTACTTGTAATGTAATGTTTCGGTTTTAATTACCATTAGTCCAAATGCAATAAGAAAAAGCCATAAATTGTAAACATAAGAACTGACGAGTCAAATGTTGTAGCTAAAAGAACTCTTTCTTCCTCCAGGCTATGCCCGAATTATTCTGGCTTTGTTGTCCTTCTATTTGATGCCGTGTTGTCCAGCCCCAGCAGTATTCTGTTATCTGCTGAGCGCACTGCTGGATGCTTTTGATGGACACGCAGCTCGAGCCCTCAATCAAGGTATTTATTTTTCCCCCTTTTTGGTGTCAAAGAATATATTGTGTATATGTCTGATTAATTTCTTTCTCTCTGTCCAGGCACTAAGTTTGGTGCCATGCTGGACATGTTAACTGACCGCTGTGCCACCATGTGTCTATTGGTGAACTTGGCTCTGCTCTACCCATCCTACACCTTCCTCTTCCAGCTCAGCATGAGTCTGGATGTGGCCAGCCACTGGCTGCACCTGCACAGGTGAGTCAGACATGTGGTAGTGTGGCATGGACACCTGTCCAGTGATGTGGCTGCATGTTTAACCACACTATATTGCAGAAATTCTAAAGGCTCTCTGGTGAAAGTAGATCTTTACTGTCTTAGGAAAAAACACATCCTGCTGTCACTTGTCCTGTTCCATTTAAAGCCTGTCTTTTTTTCCTCTTGGATCTGTCTGCCTCAGCTCTATGATGAAGGGAGCAACAAGTCACAAGACCATCGATCTGTCAGGCAACCCCATTCTCCGGGTCTATTACACCTCCAGGGTAAAGATCAAATATAAATGTCTAGGCTGATTTATGTGCAATTTAGAATTTTTATTTTTACTGTTCAGTTTAGTACAAATTGCCTGCAAAGCTGACTGCTAATACTCTGAGTGCATTCCCACACTCAGTTTTATCTGTCTAGATATGAAGTAGGTTTTACCTAAATAACGATTAGAATTTTCTGTGGTACTGTTAAAAACACATATTGAATATCTGTAGCTTTAAATAACACGGGCCAATGTGTGAGGTTCTTGAGGTAGAATTGTTTTTACATTTTTTATTTCATTTTAATGTTGCATTATATGAAACATTTTGAAAAGCTAGTGGTCCCCAGATTGCAATGTATTTTAAGATCCAAAGGTGATCATTGTTCAAAGATGTGTGATGATAAACTGAAGAGGTGTCAACACTCTCTTTTTGTCTTTTCTTTTCTTAGCCAGTGCTCTTTTTCATGTGTATGGGGAATGAGCTGTTTTACTGCCTGCTGTATGTACTGTACTATATCGAGGAGCCACAAGGTGAGTTTCTGTGGTCAGTTTTACTCCACACTTCCCTCTTCCTCTTTGTTTCTACCTCCCTTTCTCTGCCTCTTTCTTTCTATCCCCCCGGTGTCTTTATTAGCAGAATCATCTTCTCATATCCACACACACTTCCACTTTTCCATGATAACCATGTTGATTATGCTTTTGTTTCATCTGAAACCTCTTGCCATATTGTTATTGCTGTGTGGGGTTACTTAACTCCATTTCTTTCTGGTTTTTTAACTTAATTTCAACACACCATCTGCCCTGTACATCATGTGAAAAGTTTATATTGAATGGACCAATAGAAATTCCCCAAATGCATGAAATTTCCTTGAATACTAAGAGGGTTTTCTTGTTATTTTTTTCCCTTTTCCCTTCCCTTTTTTCTTGTTATGGTTTTTACCCTTTTGGCGATTCTGACAGTGTTATTTAATAATAATAATAATATTACATTTTATTTATAGGTGCCTTTCTAGCACCCAATGACACCGTACAAAAATTGCAAGTAAATAAACAACTATTTAAAAAAAAAACCACAAAAGCAAAAAATAAGCAGGCATTAAAAATGGACAATGCAAATAATTTAAAGACTGTATGTGAGCTTAAACAGATGGGTTTTGCGTTTGGATTGAAAAAGTGAGAGGGAATTCATGTTTCCAAGGTCGGGTGGTAATGGGTTCCAAAGCCAGGGAGCAGAGCGACAGAAAGCTACCCATAGGGGGTAGATGGGACAGTCAGGTGAATGGAAGTAGATAATCTGAGGGTGCAAGCAGGAGTGGCAACATGTAGGAGGTCGGACAGATATGGAGGGGCGAGGTTGTGAATGGCCTTGAAGGTTAACAGAAGGATTTTGAATTCAATGCAGAACGTAACCGGGAGCTAGTGGAGCTGCCGTGAGGTGGGCGTGACATGGTGGGATATGATAATGATATTAATGTAAGGCTGCTTATACCTCTGTAATGTCTTACGTGTGTATATTTACAGTGTGGCTGCAGGGCCTGCTGGCAGTGTGCGGTGTGGTGTGTTTGCTGAAGTCTGGCATCAGCGTCCTTCACCTCATCACTGCCTCTTGCAACATGGCTGCAATCGACTTGGCCGACCGTGAAAGAGAAAGGAGTAAGACCAAATAAGTGAAGAACGAGGGAAGAAAATGAGTGTGTCATAATGGGCATGGTGTATTACAGCTAAAGGAGTGGTGGTGGGGGTGTGGGTGATCTGAAGGATGACACCTGTCGGGTTGAGGAGCGATGAAGGCTGGTTTAAAAGTTAAAGGAATATTTTAGTGTTTTTCAATGTAACCTCTATCTGTGGCGCCAACAGTGTATGGATTTCCAAGACCAGTCATTTTCTTCCATTTTCCAGTAATATGAAAAAAAGACCAACACAAACGGTTGTCATAATATTATAATATTCCATTTTTCAGTAATCTGACAAACAGAAATACTGTTGGTCTTAAGATTATAATAGAAAACACTGGGAAGTCTTTGGCCAAACATGAAACATGATTTTTAAACATGAATTTGATGTATTATTTTTATAAATATTTAAACATAAATTCAGTCCATTGGATTCTACAGTAAGGAAGATAAATGCTTCTAAATGAAATGGCAAATGTGGTACTGTTAGCAAAAAAGCTCAAATTTGTGCATAATTTGAATCCATGTAGTCATACATTTCAGATTACTTCAGCAACTGCAACCACTAAAGCCCATCTTTTTTGATCTTCCTACATTCATAATCTAGGCTACTTGGTGGCAGTTGAAACGTTGAGCAAATGTGTCGCTTCAATTGAAAGCAATAGAAAAAAGGTGCCTTGGTCCACAAAAAAATCAAATCAAACATGTTTTTGGGTTCTGTTCAAAATTCATTTAAGGACATTCACATAGTTTTCTTTAGTTACCGACCTGCCTGTGCAATACAGATGTGGTGGATCGATTGAAAAACACTGTTTATTGTGGGACATTTTGAACCCACCTTAAAAATCATTTATTTATTTGTTCATTGACTACTAGTAGAACGGTAATACGAGTACTGTTGCTCTTGTTTTAATTGAAATATTTCGGTTTGTGTTTTTCTTATTCACTGTGTTATGGTTTTGTGTCACCCCAACCCTAAGTAAAGCTATAGACAGTTATAGATAGTATTCTATATCACTGAGGTAAAGTAGAATAATATAATCGGCACAAACACATGCACATATCCTCTAGCTTGAATGAGAGGTACATTCCACACCTCAAAATAAAATTATTTCTTTGGTTTTGTTTTGTTTGAGTTGGGTATTTTATTCATTGAAGTATTTTATTATTATTGCTATTTCTATATTTGTATGTCTATGTTCATATGAGCGTGCCATGCTGTGTATTCAAAAATAAATTGTTTTAGAAGGGATTTGTCTCCCCATGTAATCAGCTTATGAATGTATTAGTGCTTGAGGAGTGCTATGGCCATAATGTTGTTGCTTATCGATGTGTTTACGGTAATAAAGAATGCTTATACAGTGGACATCTTATGGAAGCATTTGTAGAAATTATTACAACTGGTTGAGAATGCGAGTACTGAACTGTTGCTGGTTCAGTCCTACACACTGTACAAAAGCACCTGGTTACTTTAAGGTGGTCACGAGCTTGTATAATTGTTTTTGTTTTTTTGTTTTTTAAATTACCTGTAGGTCAACATGTTCAGCGTTAAGCTGAATGTCTGTGGAATCAGTGAAACTGCTACACCTAGATAGATGGAGCTCCATCCAATAGCTTTGTTATGAATTGCAGTGGTAGCTGAATGCAAACAATTCCTTGTAGCAATGTTTCAACGTAACATTGGTAGTACGTAAACTTTATGGACAAAAGTATTAGGACACATGACCATTACACAAGCATGGATTTTAATGACATTGCATTAAAATACCAAGACTTTAATATGGAGTTGGTCCTCCTTTGCAGCTATAACAGCATCCACTCTTGGCTTTCCACAAGATTTTGGAGTTTCTGTGGGAATTTGTGCCCATTCGTTCTGCAGAGCATTTATGAGGTCAGACACTGATGTTGAGATGAAAAAGGCCTGGCTCACAATCTCTGTTCCAGTTCAACCCAAAGGTGTTGGATGAAGTTGAGGTCCAGGTTCTGTGTGGGCCAGTCGGGTTTTTCACTGGGGCACAGTCATGCTGGAAAAGAAAAGGTCCTTCACCAAACTGTGTCCATAAAGTTGAAACCATGGCGTTGAAGCATTAAGATTGCTCTTCACTGGAAGTATGCCACCTGATTTCAATAAGAGGTGTGTCCAAATACTTTTGTCTATATAGTGTAAATATTGTAAATCATTTTTAAAGAAAACCTTTGATTTAAAGTGATGGGACGAGCATGTGTTTATAAAGTGTATTAGCGGTGTGTGTGTGTGTGTGTACTGGAAGTATGGAGACCAAACCCTGGAAAACAAGTAGCCTATGTCTCAATAATTGTGTCCACATACTAGAGCTTCATTGTCATGCTAGCCATATACATATAGTACACAGTGAGACATGCCATATGAAATATTGTTCATATGAATGCTAGTGAAGAAAACCCTTGATTTAAGCACAAGCAGTGTATAGTGTGAGTGTGTGCGTACTGGAAGTAACAAGGCCTAGGCCAAATCCTGAATTAAGAGGTGTGTCCCAGTATTTTGGTGTTTTTTATGTGTATTGTTGTGTATGCTTTTGTCCATAAGGTTTCTCTCTTGTAAATAATTGTGATGAATCCTTTAATTCAAGATGAAGGGATGGTGTCTGTGAAGTGTGTATGTACTGGAAATAGGGGGCCTAGCTCAAACCCTGTTCCAAAACTTTTGTCCATGTAATGCAGGGGTCACCAACTATTTTGAAACTGATAGCTACTTCACGGGGACAGAGCCATTCGAAGAGCTACCAGATGTGCAAATGTGATTAAAGAAGAATAGCAACAGGATAAAAATTAAATGATAGATGCCGTTCACTGTGCTATTTTTAGAACAGGAGGTCCTTGCTGGTGTGTTGGTGACCCCTGGTGTAGTGTATATATTGTATATCATTTTAATGAAAGATGAAGTGAGCTGGAATCTATGAAGTATGTGTGCGCGTATTGGGACTAGGCCTAACCCAAACCCTGTCACAATACTTTTGTCCATATAGTGTAAATAATCGTAAAGAAAACTGATTTTAAATGATATGACGGTCAACCAGACGTCTATGAAGTGTGTGTGTGTGTGTGTGTGTGTGTGTGTTGGATGTAATGTGTCTACACAGACACATACACACGCCCAAACCCTGAAAACAGGTGTGTCCCAATACTTTTGTCCATATATTGTATATATATAAATAACAGTAATGGAAACCTTTGATCTGAGACGAAGAGAGCAGGTGTCTATGAAGTGTGTGTTTGTGCGTGTGTGTGTGTACTCTGTCGGACTGAGAGTCGTTGCCTTTAAGGACGTGTGACGGTTGTTTTTTTTCTCAGCTCGGCCCCAGCGCGTCCCAGCTGTCGTGTTCCGGACAGAGCGGGTCGGTTTTGTTGTTTAATACCAGGAGAACTGGTAGGTAATGTTTTCTGGGTCTCCGTTGTGATTCCGGTGGACATTTTGCGTCGGCCAAAGCCGGTGGGTCGGAGGGGCGGGGGAGCGAGGAGGACGAGGCGGCTCGGAGAGGAACCCAGCCCGGCGTCGGATGGAGGAGGGGAGGCGGACGGAGAGGGGGGAGCTGACTCCAAATACTATCCCTTTAAAACAAGGGGGACACGGCGGAGGGGGAGAGAGAGACAGCGGGGCAGAGAAGACGGAGTAAAAAAAGAAAAGGAAGAAAGAGCGAGGGTGGGAGGGAGATAGAGGGGGAGAGGGAGGAAAAAAAGAAAAGATGCCATCCTCCCGATTGAAACGCCGAGGCGGAGCCACGGACCACGGCCGGTGAAGCGCTCGCCACGCCGGGATGAGATTTAACGCAACACCGAGGCTTTGCTGCCGAGCTCAGGCCCTTATGGAGAAGCTCCTAGTAATACGGGCTGTTTCTCCCTCAGAAAAGGGGCCGAGCGACTGCTGACTACAAAACAAACAAACAAACAAACAAACGAAAACAAAAAACAACATCCAACTCTGTTTTCAACGTTGTGCTGTTTTTTTCTTCTTCTGCATGAACTGCTGCACACAGCTGTCCTGTCTTATTCATAAAATCATCATTCCAGTGAAAATGCATATGGACATTTAATGTGTGAAAGCATGAGAATGTTTATTTTTAACCGCGAGATCGAAAATGAAGACTTTTTACAGCTGTATTTTTCCTCAGCAGATATTTTTCAGTATCGTGATTTTTAATGATAGTTTGACTGTTGTGTGTTGCAAGTTAATTTAATTGACCTCGTGTGCTTTTTTCACGTCCTTATCAGTAACTGCGTTCGTTGTTTGTGATAAGTCAGTGTAAAGCACAAAAATCAGGTGAAGAGGTTTCACCTGTGAAGGGGGGTCTCTGGTGTTAACTGGACCTGTAGTTAATTATATTTACAGCTGATATCAAACAGTAAAAACAGATCCTCGAGATGGATGCAGCTTGGAGCAATTTTCTCTTTCAGGTAAGGAAAACAAAAAACATTAATGTGCAACTAAAGTTTGTTCTTGGTGTGACCGTATGGTGTACTGAAATGCCCTTTCCCTCCTGAGTTTAAAAAAAAAAAAAAAAAGAACGAGCGAAATTTGAATTTTTGCACCTTCCTACTGCAGACTCCGCCCTCCCAGTCCCAAACTGAGGGAACCCTCCAATCAGATCTTCTGCCGGACCTTACGGATCCGCCCCAGGATCCGCCCACCGAGCACATAGCCCCGCCCCCATCCACAGTGGACACAGCAGCTCTGAGTGAGGAGACGGAGCCAGGTGAGGGAGGAAGGGGGGCGGGGTCAGGGACATGGAGGTGGGTTGGCAGGGGCTGGGAGAAGGTGGGTGCTGGAGGTCATGGCCTTCTGCTCTCTTCTCTTGAGCAAGGTACTGTCCTCGCACTGTAAATTGGCCATAATAAATTAGTTAATGGTGATAGTGCATGCAATAACAATCATTATGTGCATCACTATATCTGTGAAAAATAGAAACAAAAATTGGAGCGGCTGGTGGACTAGTGATTATGGAGTTGCCCCTGCAATCAGAAGGTTGTGGGTTCAAATCCCAGGACTGCTAGTGGTACCACTGAGGTATCCTTGAGCAAGATGCTGTCCTCACGCTGTTCCCTGGGCACCCCCCAACTGTGGCAGCCCTCTGCTCACATGTAACTTTACTTTATTTTGCTTTATGTGCATTGTGTTGATAAGATGTGCATCTACCATGTGCATTATTGTGCAGTGTTCTTATTGGGAGGAGGGGGCAGAAAGGGGGTGAATTGGAGGTTGTGATCCTTCCTTCTCAATTTTTTTGGTTGTAATAAATTAGTTTCTATTGGATGCAATAATTATATTTATGAGCATCACTATGTGCATTATGTTCCTATGATGTGTAATAGTCTACCTTGTTTAATATTGTGTAGTGTTCTTATCGGGAGGAGGGGCAGAAAAATGGGGTGTGCCGAGTAGGCCATGGATTTCTGCTTTTTTCTCGGGTTATGCTCCCTTCTCCTGAGTTATTATCTAGTTAATGTTGATATTGCATGTAATAACTATCATTATGTGTATCACTATGAGCATTATTTTGCTATGTGCATTATACGTGCACTAGTCTACCATGTGCAATATTGTGCAGTGTTTTTACTGGGTTTTTACTTATCATTATGTGCGATATCTTTTCATATGCAGTAGTCTTACCATGTGTGGTATCCTTGGAAGTTTTCTAAGTAGGTGCTGAATTATTTAATTATGTGCAATACTTTTACCATATGAATATCACTGCTAATGTCAGTATTACTTACACACTACTGATCTCCAATATGTGTGGGAATATACTTCTAACTATCATCTGTGTCTTTAGTAATTTACATGATTGTAAGGTAATTATATAGTATTTATACCCAGCAATTGTATTTCATACCGAGTTGTTATCTACAGGTTTTTACTGGATGTTTTTAGACTTTATATGTCATATTGTTCTTGTCAATCTGTGTCTTTGTAGTTATAACATAAGCAGTGTTCCACGAGATCTTACTCTGATTCTGATTATAACTCATGATGTATTCTCATTATGCCTTTGGTCAATCTTAGCTTTTGGTGCTTTAGGCTTCTCCATGGGCAAAGATGCTGGAGATGCCAATTTGCGTGTCTTATGCCAATTACCATGTTTCTTTGATCTGCTTATTGTTATAATTACTCATTTCATTTCTGTAATATTGCTGTTTCTAATTTTTTTGCCCCTTTTTTAGTTAAACCTGCCCCTCGGCCTGCCCGGCCCGCTCACATCTGCTCCATATGTAGTAAGCAGTTTAAGAACAGTTATAACCTCAGGCGCCATCAGTCTGTGCACACGGGAGTGAAAATGAAAGACAGAGCGGCCCGAGAGAAAGACGGAGCCAAGGTGGGCGCCCGGGTGGAGAGGCAGACCATCCCACTCTCTCTTCTCCATCTCTCCATTCCTGCCACAATCAACACTGCTGCAGACTCCATGACCCATCCCCAGTCAGCCATCACCAACCAACAGGTGGAGACAGTTGCCGTGTCCATTACCCCGGCAACTGTTGCCATGACAGTACCCCAGCCTCTTCCTGCTGCGGTTGTGGTAACCGGGACAATGGTGCAGGTTGGAATGGTTTATGTCTCCTTCATCATGTTTTGCCTCTCTTTGCTGTCTTTACTTCTGACCCTTTTTATTTGTCTGTGCATCATTTTATCTTTTTACACACATCTCACTCTTAATCCCAAATTAGTCCAGAAACGCAAGAATGCAAACACTTTGAGTAATATCTACTAAATTTCTGTGCAGCACAATCACAGGTGCTTTAACAGACCCAGTCCACGCATTGGTTGGGAAGGAAAGGGTTCTGTTTTGCTCCTGCCAAATTCTACTCAGCAATGAGAAATAGTCACGCACATTACAAAGAGCAGATGGGACAGCAAAGAGTACACTTTTATAAAAGTTACGTTCAGACTTTTGTTTTGTCTCATTTCAAGCTTTGGCTTACTTATGCACCGTAAAGTATTTTATTGCAGTGACGGTTTTTGTGGTGTTTAAAGGGAATTCCATTAGATCACAATGATTTCTGAGCAAGGCGGTTCATGTGTTCATTTCCCTCCGAGGGCTCCTCTAGCAGACTACATGGTTACAAGGGCATGTTAAAACAAGTATTGGATGATAAATACTCTGTCCATAAAAGAATTCAGCAGCTACAGATCTTCTATTTAATAAATTCATTTAATTTTAAGATCCACCAAAATGATTTATTTTGGCCAAAACTGAAAATGAGGAAACACTTGGCCAAAAACCGAAACACCGGAAGTTATTATAGCAATTTTTTGACTGTGTGTACTTACTTCACTAAAGTCAAGTATTGCAGCTGCAGAAATGAATATTCATGGTACAAAGAATAAATGTTACAAAACTATGAAAATATTTATTTAACATTCAAACAATGCACAATAGAAAATAAAATTTTGAAAAAAAAATATTTTACTTGGCCTTACTCATGAATAGCCTAAAAGCAAGAAAGCTGAAATATTATACAATTAAATATCTTCTTTCATAAAACAAGTGTATTGAAGAAGTGCCTGAACAATGTGTATTCAGAACAAGTGCTTTAAAACTGTTGAAAGATAGAACAACATTCTCTGTAGGCCTTTAACAAAATAGTGTATTAAAACAAAGACTGGCACAGCCCAAATATGAACTATAATCACTGGAAAACATTCTTGCCTTTTCAAAAATGTCTGCCACAGACTGAGTGGTTATGCTCAAAGGGTCTTGCATCTTCTGTGCTCGATTGGTATGTTTTGATTGTATTTGATAAATTAATCCTGACATTGAGAAAGTGTTTTTGGATGCACCCCTTCTAGAAATTTTGGCATTGCACGCTTTACAAACGGCTTTCTGTGTGTCTTTCTTAGATATATCGAAATGTACCCATATGGCGCATGCAGGTTGCGGTTGTTGCTATTTTATTTTCCCGATGGCCGAATATTCGATGCATCCCTTAAA
>JBBPCW010000027.1:6578407-6591384 GCA_037974425.1 Phenacogrammus interruptus | reverse complement strand
GAATGAACATTGAGACACTGAACCGCTTGAATTTCAATACAAACAAACAGAAAACATGGGGTGTTCTAAAACTTTTGTCCGGTAGTGTATATATACATATATATATATATATATATATATTAACCGTTAACTCCCTGCTTTTTGCGGGAATGTCGCTGGGACACCGCAGTTAGGTGAACAGTTTTCTGGGAATAAACCCGATCTACTTTGGCTAAAAATACAAAAGAGGGCTCATTGGAAAGGTCTCGTTGGTGGTGTTAGTGTGACATATGCATCTAGTAAATACAGAATCACCCCTTTCATCTTCTTGGACGACAGTGCTCCAGGTCATTGAGGTTGCATCTTTAGGGAACGATCGCTGGAGACTGGGGTACCTGCACTTTCTCAGCTGAGTCCCCATGTAGAGGCTTGTAACATTGACCTGAGGGCCGCCCTTCAAGAAAAGTGGGATGTCATGCCTCAGCAGCCAATGAGTCAACTTGTAAACAGCGTGAGATGTTGTTGTCAAGCTGTAATTGATGCTCAAGGACACATATTGAGACTTTGACATTTTTTGTTGTGGTATGCTCACCACTGTTCTTGACTTTTGTTTCTATAAATTGGTTGAGATGAGGAAATAAGCTCTATAATGCTTCTATTTAAATGCCTTACTTTTATTAAATAATATCACTGTAGTGTGAACTTTTTACGTTTTCCATAAATTTCACCCAAAAGCCAAATATCCCTATCCCTGGTGTTTCTCAGCAATGTTAATCGGTCATGCTTGGTATGTAGTGTGCCCAAGGAATAAGTGGACAATTACATAGATTCTTTTTTTTTTTTTGCAAAGTATTCCTTTGAGTGCTTATAATGTAGTGAGTCAGTACAGCAGGCCGTGCATTTGCATACTTTTGTGAGGTATGTTGTGTGGCTTAACATAGCCATCTAATCATCAGCCAAAACAGCAGAAATGTCTGCTTAATAAGCTCCATGATCCCAAATCAGGGCACCGTGGCAGCTTTTGTATAACCAATGACTCATACCGTCACTCAATTCAAAGATTGCTTTTCATAGGCAGTGACATTCAGTTGCGTCAAAAGAAGGCTATTTTCATACACAAGATTTTTTTTTCCTTTTGAAGAAAAACAAACAAAAAACAATCTGTGAGTTGGCCCTGTCTTTCTTCCCATATCTTTTTCAGGCTGCACCAACCACCAACACCGCAGAGAACCCCAACATTCCCAGTTCAATCCAAATCTCTATCCCGATTGCAAACCCTCACCCCCCTCCTAGCCCTAATCCCAATCTCAACCCAAACCCCAGCCCTAACCCAATTCCTAATCCAGTTCGGAAGAATCATGCATGCGAGGCATGTGGGAAGGCGTTCCGGGATGTGTACCACCTGAATCGCCACCGGCTGTCCCACTCGGATGAGAAACCATATTCCTGTCCCATCTGCCAGCAGCGCTTTAAGAGGAAGGACCGCATGAGCTACCACGTCAGGTCCCATCAGGGAGGAGTGGAGAAACCATACGTGTGTCCCCACTGTGCCAAAGGTTTCTCAAGGTGAGTGAGAGTTAAATCTCACACACACACATTTTCAGCCGAATCACAAAACACAACGATGACAAAAATAGTCAGGAAAACAATTCAGAGCATTATAAATTCTGTGATTTAACTAGTGGGGTACTTTTTGAAATACTGGTAATTATTTTATTCAGAATTATTAAGGGCCTTACAATTGGTAAGTGGCATTTGGCCAACACCCTTATCCAGAGCAACTTACAATAATTATTTACAGGGATTGTATCCCTGGAGCAATCCCTGGTTAAGTGTCTTTCTCAACTACACTGTGGTAGAAAGTGGGGGTTGGAACCTGCAACTTTGTGGTCATTGGGTCCACAGGCAAGCGTTTTACCCGCTAGGCTATTACCACACGATTGGAATCAGGCAATTTTCTATTTAGACAAGCAATGCCAATTTAATCTTTTTGATTTTGGCTGATCTGTGTTGCAAAGATGAATGAATCACTGTGCCATACATTTGCTTTTTGTTGCTGTATATTCATGATAACACACACACATATTTGCAATGAAATTTTAAAAAGCTGAAAAAACATCCAAATCATTAGCCATCATCCGTCTTAGCTATAAAGAAATAATTATTAGTCATAAAAAAAATCATTACTGCACCTCTAGAATAATTATGGCAGGCGAGCAGGAGCCAATTTCCCAGAAAAACACACGCTGTCCTGCCACACCAGCCCACCATCTGAGTGCTGAGAGACTGCAGATCTTCTGAATCAATATCAGCAACAGCTTTTTCCAATAATGTATTTCAGCATGGCAGCAATGCCTCACAGAGAAGCTGCTTTACCCTAAGAAAATCACTTCCCTTTCAGCTCAGAAATGTTTCCTAACTTTGTTCTCAACATGGTTTGGTAGTTCATTGTTTGATTTGGTAAGTTTATAAGTTTAATAAATCATATTTGCAGCCTGTAAAACATTTATTGTTACAATGTACTGAATACCAGTGCTCATTTAGGATATGGATTAGACATGAAAACAGCAGATTATGAGACAAATATGATTTTGTACAACTGAAAACTGAGGAAAACTGTTTTCTAGCCTAAGGATAATGGAATATAGACAAAAGTGGTTTTAGATATTTCTTACCATAAAATAAACACAAACCGTACTCAATAATTAATTCTAATTGATTATTGCATTATAAAATTAAAGCACTTTAGTGCTAGGAATTTCCACACTTCAAATCTGTTACTGTATATTCAGCACACAAACTCTCAAATGTTTAATTGAATATGCATCTATATCTACTTAAACTCACTTTATAAGCAGAGGGAGATGGACTACAGTGAGTCCTCTACTGTTCACTTTTGCCTCTAGTGACAGCTTAAAATGCTGTCATTATACTGAAAGCAGGCGAGAGATGCCCTGATTACTAATTTGAGCCTGAAAATGGGTCAATGTGACAAGGAAAAAATGACCTCCATGCTGTATTTATCCTCGTCTATAACTCCCATTTAGACACACTTGGATCATATGCGTAGACACATACAGACTGATGCACAATGACCTCGATTACAAATAATGTTTGCCCAGTTTACTTTTTCATTTAGGGATGCATATGTTCCACCAACACACACAGTGCCCTCAGAATTGTCTTTCCCAGAGATCCTTTTTACCTCAATGGTTCAGGTGCATCTTTTTCTAGCCTAGTTTTATAGGAGCTCCATGTTTATCTTCATATTTCCCTACAGTGTAACTTTCTAAATTGTGTGGACTGATCTACCAACCTCAGGTCAATGTGGCTGAAACACCAAAACCACACTTTACCTACCATACTTACCATCTCTGTAGATAGCCTGAATGCAGGTAATGCATGCAAAATAATTGTTTTATTTGTTTTGGTTTAAATAGAATCTTAAATAGAATTAGTACAATTCATATAACCTCCCATTAAAATAAATATTTCCTAATATCAAATTATATTTAAATGTGCGTTAATGAACCCATTATTCCTGCTAAAGTAATGTCTTACACACCTGATGTAGCATGTTTTGTTTGCACTGTGTTGCTCTTTTCTGGGTTTTTTACTGTGACACCAAAGTTAAACTTGCACAGCAGACAGAAAGTCTTTGTGTTTTATGTATTTTGAACTGTTCATTTTAATCTGTTTCAACTATTTAAAGTACCAAACAAATAACATCACTGCAGGTACATTAGTTTGTTTTCTATCAATATGGCTAAAACATAAACAATATTTTTGACATCAGTTTACTGGTGTAGATTATATGGTTGGACACAGGGCAGTTTTTTGGCATTTAAAATTTTTAGGGGGTGAATTACCATTCATCTCCAACACTGCCCCTAACAGTTTGGTTTTATTTGTGGCACAGTATGTCATATAGTCTGTCTGTACTTTCCAGGCCTGACCATCTCAACAGTCATGTTCGGCAAGTGCACTCCACGGAGAGACCCTTCAAGTGTCCGGTAATTCCTTCTCTTCTCTCCTTCCTCTCTTCTCTCTCTCTGATCTTTCCATCTGCCCTTCTTTCTTTGGGATGTTTTTTCTACACATTGGTCAGCTATTTTATTTTCTTGTTGCAGTCTGCCAAATGCCTTTTTTTTTTCTTGCTCCGGTTTTGATACCTCTCTTATCTCCCTCTGTTTTGCCTGTTCTTTGGCACAGGCTTGTTCACTGAATGTCCAGAACATATGACTTCTCAAAGGAGTGCATTAGACAGATGGAGTCTTTTAGTGCTTGCTGACCTCATCAGGAGAGTTGTCGTGTTGACCATGTTTTATGTTTATGGTAGGGAATATGGCTTTAATGTGCAGGAATACTTAGACTAGGGCTGCACAAAGAATCATGTCAGTGCTTCTTAAGTCCATATTGTGCAGCCCTTATGGATCCTTATGTGTCTGTCAGTTGATGAATATATGAGAAGTAAAGGGAGAGAGACACATTATTAAGGAAGCTGATGAGTATTAAGTAAGTGAGTAACTACTGTATGCCTGTGTGTCTCTTTGTTAACTCTCTAATTCTTTCTGCAGACATGCGAGTCTGCTTTCGCAACTAAAGACCGGCTGCGTGCTCATATGATCAGACATGAAGACAAAGTTCCCTGCCACATTTGTGGCAAACTGCTTTCTCCTGCTTACATCACCGATCACATGAGGGTCCACAACCAGTCCCAGCATCATGTCTGCCACCTGTGCAACCGCAGTGAGTTTTGGTCCCACTTTAATTGTTTGACAACAAACTTCTGTATTTCTCACATTTTTTTCTGTTTGTACTTATCTTTGTTCTTCTCTGTGGACTCTTGTCATCCTCTAATTAATATCACTCTCATAACAGATGAATTAATAACTGCTTATCCCTGTGATTTACAAATGCTTTTACATCAGTGGTCGGCAAGTACTTGCAGCTAGCATTTTTTTTTTTATATGATGTGTGTATAACACATTTCTATTCAGCAAATATTAAACTCATACATTTAATAAAAGCAAATTATAGAACCCAAATTTGAATTGAAATGGATTTGCTATGAACACCTTTGGAGTGGAGGTTTAACACTATCTAGAAAATAGTCACTAAGAGAGCTTGTTTAGTTACAGTCATCCAACTGATATTTTTGAGTAATACAAGCTATTGAGTCATTTTGAATTGTAAATACATTGTTAAAAGTAGGCGTATAAACATTAGCAATGGCTCATAAGGATGTTAAATGAAATTCATAGGTTAAAATACATTAAAATGACAACATTTTTGGATTAATAAGCAAGTATTCTTTCTACCTAGGCTTCACCACTCTGACGTATCTGCGTGTTCATGCTCAGAAGCACCACGGGCAAGAGTGGAAGGAGACCAGCGTGGGCCGTGGCACAGGGCCCGGTGGAGTGTTGTTATGCCAACTGTGTGGAATCCACTGTAAGACCCCCACACAGCTCCAGGGCCACATGGCCACACATGCCAACCAGACGGACCCCACTGCACCCAGCCCCATCAGCACTGGCAGTTCAGGGGGCACGGTGGCCAACGCAACTCCAGTCTCCAGTCCTCCAGCCACTGTGGGCCTGCTGGTGACCGACTGCTCCAGCATCGCTCCCCAGAGCCACAGCTAGCCCCAGGCTGCTGGGGCAGGGACAGGGAGTGGGCAGAGGGCAGAGTTTAAAAAGGAATGATTAAAGGGAAGCAGAATACCTGAATAGAAACAGGTAATGTTCCACATAGCTATAGTCATGTAGTCAGGTTATTTGGAAACTTGAATGTTGTTGTCTGTGCGTCATGCAAATTGCAGAATAATTTAAAATGCATAAAAATATAAATAGTGTTTATTTGTGCAAACTTATGTGACATGTTTGGGAAATAATGTGTCTGATGATGTCCAACTGTGGCATATTTGGGAACTGATTGAATTTGTATCGGTATTAACATGCACTGATCATCATATCTGTTTCTTTAATCTAGGCCTTTATGAAGATGCCAAATGGAAAAGTGTCATTATAACCTCTGCCTCCTCCCCTCTACCTTGCCACACCATAGCTGTCAGCAATATATTTTATCGACAAAGCTGACGGTTTTCAAAAATTCAGAAGATCATCCACTCATTTCAACCACTCACAGACTTCCAAGCAGTCCAGCTGGATCCATTTTCAGTCAGTTCCACTTTGGTAGATCTATTGACTGTTCCATGAAGATGATATGGGCTTGCTGTGTTGGATGTGCGGATGTCACCTCATTACGTCAGTCACGTCCCAGCGGAGTGGTCCCAATGAGATGAGAGCTGTTTAAGTGTTGTCCCACTTTATTCTGGCATATCTCTGTTGATGAGGAATTTAGAATGTGATTTTCAGATAACCCCCAAAAAACTAAACTGCATTCAGTATACAAGCAAAAGTACTACAGTTCATTGCTCTCAGGCAGTCCTTTACTGTCCATATTCCTACCTCTGTAGAGGAGATTTGCAACTGCGTGATAGGGGATCAAATGCTGGACCATTTCCTGTCATATAAATTCCTGATGCCTGTAAATGGTTCTTTCAAAGTGAAACATACAAACCAGGAGTTTAATGTGTATTTGTGTGAATTATAAGGGACTATTGTTGTAGTTTTTTTATTATCATTATATTATTATTATTATTATTATTTCCATCAATTCACATTGATGTTGATTTATCTTACAAGGTCCTGAGGATGTGAACAAGTTTTGATGTTGCTTCAGAATCTGCAGAAATGCTCTATCCCTGACCATGTTTGTGTTGAAGCTTGTTTGAAAGCCCAGTCTTTGTTGCTGTAATGATATCCAAATGTACAGACGCCTAATTATACTCACTTTAACTAACTGTGGGACAGTTTCATGTGCTAAAGTGGATGGAGTCTTGTGTGTGGGATTTGAATGTGTTGGCAAAAGATGAAAAACATGATCCCAAGCACAAAAAAAAGCTTGAAACGAGAAAATGGGCAGTAAATTGTTAAACCTCGATGCCTGCCTTGTTTACTCCGGTGGTCCTACCCTCCCCCATTCTCTCTCCTTCCCCACTTCTCATTCTCCTCCTCCCCTCCAACTCCTCCTTCTGCCACTGGTTCAAACAGCTGATTTCAGAAAAACGAAAGAACAGCGATGGAGCTAATGTATCTCCAGACCGACATGCATCATTAAGGCTTTATTTTTCTCCATTTAAATTCCGGACTGCCTGCTCTACCAGCCGGGCTGCTTTGGACACATTTTTGCTTAAAAAGCTAACTTTTACAAACATCTGCATCTATCTGGTAGCTGTTTAAAGTCAGTTCAGCCTCTCTTTGAAACCGGGTCTCAAATATTTAGTTTGAAGCGGATTTTACAGTATATGTCGTCGGGAAATGAGCATTTACATACAAAAACGGCATAAATAGGTCGTGAAGGGGTTTAATTAGCTAGCTAACCGTGCTAGGTAACAGCTGCTTGGAGAAGGCTGGGCTATCGACTGTTTTTTTTTTTTTATCAAGAAACTCGTGTGATTTCGCGTTAACCAGAATCTACAAAAGTAGGTCGAAGTGCGAGCTTCATGGACAAGCCAAAACCTGGAGAGAAATAACTCGTTTTTGGGTGCAAACGCTCCAGTGCTGGCTGAGCTGGTTTGTTACTATCACAGCTAGCCAGCTAGCTTTAGCTAGCAAACAAAGATGATCGGGCTGTATCGACTCCCAGGCGTTTCCTCGTCTACAAAATAAGCCAAAATTAGGTTATGAACTTGTTTTCCGTTCCACAGTGAAACTGGCTTTTATTAGTCTTGTGAGATTTTGTGCGTTAAGTCGTTTGTAATTATGTTAACTCGACTGCATCGTGTGATTAACGTTAGCTGACTAGCTTAACTTGGCTAAACTGCTGTTCAGGGTCTGAACCAAGTAGATAGTCGTGTCTCGGTTGGTTTGTTTTTATTATTTTTGGTGCATTTGCTTCAGGAAATAAACAGATTACACAGTCTGTAATGATTTACTAGTTAGTTAAATTATAGCTACCTCATGGGAGCCTTTTAAAGTTGTGTGACCAAGATATTTGGGTTTATTCCCCAGTGTGAGCTTGGGTCCTGTTCATATGTTGTAATATTTTTCTTTAATGGGATTAATAAGCCTCTCTGCTCTGACCGCTTCCTCAGCCGGCTTGCTCTTATAGAATGGCATTCCATGGGTCGGCTCGACCAGCCGTGTGTGGTAACGTTAACCTGT
Source organism: Phenacogrammus interruptus (assembly GCA_037974425.1). NCBI lineage: Eukaryota > Metazoa > Chordata > Actinopteri > Characiformes > Alestidae > Phenacogrammus > Phenacogrammus interruptus. The sequence continues at coordinate 6,583,174 of JBBPCW010000027.1, read as the reverse complement.
TCCCTGGATCCGAGTTAGGCCACAAGTATTTCTGTGTGAGCAGCACGACAGGTTCGACCTCCCAGAACCCTGCCGGGCCGGAACAGCCCGCCAGGACCCCCAGACACCCGGCCTCTCTCGGAGGAACCACGGGCGGAGGAGCCGCGGTCCCCCAGCCGCACAGCAACACGGCCAGCGAGGTTCCCAGCCCGGCTGAGATGGAGCCAGACAGACCCATCGGTTACGGAGCATTTGGCGTTGTGTGGTGAGCACAGTGTTTTTAAATCAGTGGAGGAGGAATACGGAGATTATTATAAATTAGACACCTAAAGATACTCCAATGTGCGTGTATATATGTGTATGCATACACACATCAGAAGGTTGTGGGTTTGAATCCCAGGACTGCCAGTGTCGCCACTAAAGTACCCTTGAGCAAGGTACCATCCCCATACACTGCTCTGCGGTTGCTGTTTTCCTGGTGAATGACTTAAAAACAAAATTATTTTGTGCTGTTCATGCATATTATATTTACCTTTTATGTACACACATCCAGTGTTCATATATACCTATATCCACTGTGTACACTAACACTAAACATTTGTAAGTCATTTTTGCACTGCTAATTTTTTTGCACATGCTGGCACAGTCGTCTGAATCTTTACACACAGTTGTCAGTGTTACAATGTTATTTGCTACACTAATGTTCCCGTCATTGTGTTGTACTATTCTTTATTGTCTATATTTGTGTAGTTTTTTTTCTGTTATCTTATGTTATTCATTCTTGTTGTACTGAGCATGCTGTTGACTCAGAACTTTACTTATTCCGAAGGAAATTCTTGTCTTTTTCATGTCACCAACCTACCCAGGTCAGTGACAGACCCCCGGGATGGCAGGAAGGTGGCCCTGAAGAAGATGCCAAACGTCTTCCAGAACTTGGTCTCCTGTAAGCGTGTCTTCAGGGAGCTGCGGATGCTGTGCTTCTTCAAACACGACAACGTGAGTTCTAGTTCGAGGGGTCGTATGGAGGAGAGATACTACACACTGCCTTCAGTTTCCCACATCTGAGTCATAACACCCTTCATTATATTCAGCAAAGACTTTTATATCCTTTTCATGCTACGTAGCCTACAGAGTCCCACACCTGAGTCATTACACCCTTTGTATGTTCAGCCAAGACATTTGTTTCCTCAGAGTGGCTGAGCCTACAAATTCCCACACTCTTCATATGTCACCGTTCAAATATAATTTTTTTTAATTGATAAAACCTGTTTAAATGTACAGAATGTGCTCACTTCTATTCCAACAAGTTTTTAACTGGCCATCTGAATATCTTGTAATATTGTCAATAGTGAGTATATTGTAATTTGAAATACCTGTATGGCATGTTTGGTTATTCATTTATTTGATGGAGCCTTCAACAGTGCACAGTATAGTTGGTTTTTTAATGAGGGTTGCTGATGGGTTTTACTGATGAGTGAACTTTGATCATGCGGATTTGTTTGCAGGTGTTATCTGCTTTGGACATTCTGCAACCTCCACAGATCGACTGCTTTGAAGAGATGTATCCTTTACACTGTGAGCATCAGCTTCAATATATGTCAGTGTTCAGATGTAGAGGTCATAGTACTTTTAATAATATACTCTTACCAGTGGATGTTAGGGATTCACCCCATTGGTCGAAAGATAGTAGCACCACTGAGGTACGCTTGAGCAAGGTACCACCCCACACACTGCTCTCCGGGCGTTTTGTTCCTGTTCGCTGCTTCACTTGGTAATCGGTTAAATGCAGAAAAATAATTCCACCTTGTTTACACTGTGTTGTGCTGTGGTGTTTTTACACGTGACAAAAAATGGCCACTTCTTGAAATTTTACATGCTTGATTTCAGCTACTTTGAGGTGCACCCATAGCTGACACATGCATTCAGATGACATATTTGCACACATTATTAAAAGATAAGCTCTTCCAGTAGCTCTGGAGCAATAAAGCACCATCTAGTACCTTTGGAATGAGTAGATGGTTGTGATGCAGGACTAATTCAGCATGAGTACCTGAACTCATTAACACTGACTTTTGAGTCTAGTGATGGTTCATGTTCAAAGGGATATCAACTGGATGCAGTATAAAGGTGTATTTGTGCCTTAACTCTAGTTGTGCTGTAGATATGTGATCACGGAGCTGATGCAGAGTGACCTGCACAAAGTCATAGTGTCCCCTCAGCCTCTCACCACTGACCACATCAAGGTGTTCCTCTACCAGATACTCAGGGGTGAGTTAGAGCAAAACCTGGGTGGCATGCTGGGCCTGATACTACTGCAGTTAAATTTTGGAAACACATTTTGCAGTAATATATGAAACCAGTTTTCTTGCAGACTTGTGTGATGCTTATTCTGAAGGTGTAGTTTTATTTGAGTGGTGTATGATAGAAATAATGTTTGTCAAATTTCAAGAATGCTATGTATTTCATCACTTTAGTGATTCCAAACCTTTGAACGCTAGTGTATTTGAAACAGTGGACATAAGTCACTGGATGCTGGCATTATTTTTGACATGTATAGAGATTTGAGGCAGTATAGAACTTGTGAATTAGCCTGTATACGTTTAAGTTTATAATGTTATGTCCTTTCCACTTTTTCAGGCTTAAAATACCTGCACTCAGCTGGTATTCTGCACAGAGACATTAAACCAGGGAACTTGCTCGTCAATAGCAACTGCTTGCTCAAGGTACATCCCAGCTCATTAATTCTCTTCTTTCTATTACAGAAAGTTTATCAAATACCAGTCATTACTACTTCTTTACATTTTTGTCTGCTCTCTAAATAAATTCTTTCATTTGATCAGATTTGTGACTTTGGGTTGGCCCGAGTAGAAGAGCCTGATCCCTCCCGTCACATGACTCAAGAAGTGGTTACACAGTACTATAGAGCTCCAGAGGTTTTGATGGGGTCACGGCACTACGGTCCAGCCATAGATGTCTGGTCGGTGGGCTGCATCTTTGCTGAGCTGCTGGGCCGCCGCATTCTCTTTCAGGCCCAGAGCCCTATCCAACAGGTAGTGATTTACCGAGGCACTGTGCGTTGGGAGCAAATACAGTGTGTGCATAAGTTTGTAGGCACTTGCTCGCTTGCAACAACTTTTTAGGGAAGGCTTTATACTAGATATTTGTGCATTACTTTGAGAAATTGATTGCTTTCGGTCACAAGAGCAGTACTCAGATCAGGTGTATTGGTCATTCAGTTCTGGACCCCAAATATCATTAATCCTCCAAAAGGTACTGATGGAGTAGTGTGTGGGGACAGTACTTTGTTCAAGTGTATCACAGTGATGTCACTAGCAGTCCAAAGGTTCAAACCCACAACCTTCTGATCTCAGGACAGACTTCCTAACCACTAGGCCACCATCAGTGATGTCTAAATTTAACTGTGGTGTGATTTCAATACATCATGTGGAGCACAGCCCAGTTTTAACCTATATATTCCTCTTCTGCTTAAAACGGATGGGTCACTATGCACCAGTATCCAGTACTTGCCCCCGATTACTGACTCCATTTGTCGACAAATTAGATGAATTAAATAGACTTTAGGAACAAGGTCCATGTTAAGTACTGTAGTTTTCTATGTAATGTAGTGCAACTGGGAAAACATACAATTTCGTAAATGATCCGAGTTAGCAAAAAGGGAAAATGCATTTGGAAAGCTCAAAATGTGTAGTGCAGTCTGAAATGTTGCATCTGTTTCTCAACCCCCACCCTTTTAACTTACTGTCTGTCTGCAGTTGGATCTCATAACTGATCTGTTGGGCACTCCTCCATTGTCTGCTATGGCATCTGCATGCGAGGGCGCTCGAGCACACATCCTAAGAGGGCCTCACAAACCGGTAATATGCCTTGCTTCCAGTAATTTGCTTTCCGGAATGTTTTTAATAATCTTTGCTGTTACATTTAACACGACAAGCATTTGTTGTTTGCCTTTTATTAGATTGGGGTTTTTAGGCACCTGAATGTATTAGTCCTGTGAGCAGAGTCAGTAGCTGAGCTGTAAACGGTCACTTCCTGTTGCCACGGTGTGGTCTGGCAAGTGGAACAAAAAGTGGTGAAAGGCCCAAATTAGGCAAACCAAACAACAGCTGTTCCAAAAACTAGGCTGCAGCCAAAAAAACAAGGATCCTTGGTGGCTCTGTCCAATGAAGGATCACCTTTGGGATTACATATTTCTGTGCCACTTAGGTCAATCATGGGCTATATTTGAAGGAAGCTTTGATGGTGTAGCAGCATATAAATGCAGCCCATCTGGTCTACAGCCTGGCCATTGGAATTCAATTCTTGTGACACTCCGCAGATCAATAGCTGCTTAACTTGGTTCGTTTCATGCTGGTTAGGTTTTTTGTCCATTGGCACCACGGGTGCATCACTGACACATGCCAGTATAATTTTGCGGGAGTGAGGAGGCTGAAGTTTTCGCTGCATTTTCCCAACACACCGACAATAAGGTCCATCAGCAACTATGTACAGACAAATTGTAGTGAACAGAGCAGATAATCTATTAACCTGTGTACTATAAGCAATGTACTTGTTAAATCCGAAGTTCTATCCTTCAAAGAAATATCAGACATGCAAATGCAGCTGGTAGCCTAGTGGTTAGGGCATTCGCACTACTGAGGTACCCTGAGCAAGGTACTGTCCCCACACACGGCTCCCCGGGCGATGTGTTCCCAGCTGCCCCCTGCTTCACTTGGTGAATGGGTTAAATGCAGAGGTTGAATTTCGTGCTGTTCACACTGTGTGCTGTGG
>JBBPCW010000027.1:6536783-6547269 GCA_037974425.1 Phenacogrammus interruptus | reverse complement strand
ACACACACACACACACACACACACCTACAGAGCCCCTTTCTGATTCTCTCTCTCTCTTTCTCTCTCTCTGGTTCTGTCTGTCTGTCTGCCTGTCTGTCTCTATTTGGCCAGTTTTTGTGTGCAGTGTTGAAGTAAAGTTATAATTCTTGTTAAATTGTGAGGAAATATGTTATTAATTTGAGATATTTAAATACTTTACTTCACACTTTACGCAGTGACAGTTGAAGCTTGAAGTCGTGCTGGTAGTAAAAAATATTGTGATGGTAGTAAATAGGTAGTAAAAAGGTGGTAAATTCAACTTAAGTATCTCTGTATAAACCCTGAGTTAACACCTCCCTGTCATGTGTTTATATATATGGTGCCATGAGTTTCCTCCGGAGCCTCTGTTTTCCCCCACAGTCCAAAGACATGCATGTCAGGTGAATTGGAGTTTCTAGATTGACCGTAGGTGTGAGTGTTTGAGTGGATGGTGTGTGGGTGCCAGGTTAAGGATACTCAAGACCATAGGGAAGAGTAAGCGATTCTAGAAAATGAGTGAGAATTATCTCTTAGTATTTGGGTGCCGTCAGGATGATTCAGGTTCAGTGTTTACGGTTTCTCTTGTAGAAAAGCTGTTTGTTTAAAAAGGATGTTTAAACTCATCTGTTTTGTGAAAAAGTGGTGGAGTGCTAATTAACACTTCCTGAAGGGAAGTCTTTGATTTTCAGAAACTGCAGGTGCATGTGTTAAATAGGGGGAACACAAAGTAATTTAAGACCTGTAAATGTTACTGCATTTACCGCAGATGTTCTCGGAAATCCCTGGGTCTCAGGGGGGCCAAGCTGAAAAAAATATTAGGCACTAATTAAGAAATGTGGGAGCGTGTGATGAAAACGTGTTTTCAGCTGTGAATGGGCAATTACCCTCATCAAGCTCATTAATTTTATTTATAATCCATCAACTTGTGTGAGCGGTGAGACTTCTTTTTAAGGTCGAGACTACATAAGTGGAGAGAGAGAGAGAGACAGAGGAAGAGAGACAGACACAGAGAGAATGCTCACTGAGTGTGAATGGCAGTTGGCTTCTGCAAAGGCCACTGTTGAGTTTCCCCAGATGGCTGTATACATGTCCATACATTGTGTGTGTGTGTTGCAGTTTACTGTCCAGTGCATGGTGCCAACATATGTGCTGGGTGACTCATGGCTGAGCCGCTTGAAAAACACACAACAGCTGATGCATTGTATATTTTTTACAGGCCATAGCTTGTTAAATCATGGTGTTTGTCATGTGTTGAGTGGGCATTGACTATAACATCCTGTTGATGATGGGGAGTCATTAGCAATGGACTCTGTATAGTTACTGCATGGACAGAGAACACGGTCACCCCGGAAGGTCCCGTTGTCCTGGCGTCATAGAAACAGCAGTCAAGGACATGATTGTTCCAGGAGAGACAAACGATTATGATATCATCCACACTCACCCTCTTTATGCATTAAAGGGCCTATATCCTACCTTTTTTCTTGTATTTGACTTTTCTTCTAAATTCAGCTTATGGCATTTTCCAAAGTATGTTCTGATTGGCTGTCCTGGAATGCACCTCATTCAAAAAGCAGTATTCTAAAAATTCCTTACAGCTCAGGAATGAGTGAATGAGGCTGAACTGCTGTAGGCTGACATCAAACGTTGTGACATCATAACAATCATTTCAAAGCTTGGGTTTGGTTTTTGAGTGAAGTTTCTATTAATAGGGTATTCATTTGGAATAAATGGGGTTTTTTTTTATTTAAAAAAAAAGTATTTAAACTTTTATTTTGAAAATATTAAGTGAAGGTTTTCCATGATGTTGGCCCTTATATGCCCTGTTATAGTGATATAAAATCTGAGCACCCTGGCCAAGTGTCTTTGTCCAAAATACCTGCTTAAAATGAGTCAAACAGGTTTTTTGGAAAGATCCTTTGACTTCTTGTTGTTTTGTAAGTAGCATTCAGAAGCATCCACATGTCTGTCTATGGTAAGCAACATTTTGCTGATGTAGCAGATACATTTCATTGCAGAAAATTCTGGCACATTTCTTTAAAGAGCCATCCACTGCAAGGATCTTTAACAAACTGACGGCAATTTTTCTTTAAACAAGTATTAATTGCGCCAATGAACACTTGTTACACCTTCTGTCCTAAGTGTATGCATGTTTGTTATTTGATATACCTTTCATTTAGTTCCCTGTAGAACGTGCAGACATGTTTTTTAATGTGGCTCCACAACCACAGATTTGTGAACAGGCAAAATTAAAGACTACTCGGGCAGCAGACAACATCAGCAACTGTTTATTAAACATGCACCACGGTCAGAACCATCAATTCCCAAAGTTCTAGCATCCAGGTGGCTGCAAAACACTGGTAAAACACACAACATGCTAACACAGCAAGAAGGGGGAAAAAGATTTCAAAAATGGACTTTGGTAAGGACGAAGACATATTTGCTGACAAGAACACTGGCCAGTACATTTACCTGACCATGTCAAGACAAGTGTAATCTAGGACATCTTAATACAAGCTACATAAGACAAGAACTTGAAATGAGTAAGAAAGTTAAAACCTGATATTTCATTAATAGGTGCTAGCTAAGATATCTAGGACAATGAATGACTGTTATGTTTTAGGACAAGCGTATAAATGAGCTAAGTCTTCCTTTACTGCTTAGTGTTTTTGAGGACTATAATTTTTGCAAAGCTGAAACCTCCCGTGTGTCCCAGTCGCCAGACTGTGCTCTCCATCCAGTCCCCCACTGAACTGGGCTGTCTGTCGATGAAATTGGTGCTTATTTTGCGTTTGCGTACCTAATGGGATGGTTAGCAAACGTCTTCTGCAGCTCTGGGGAGAAGGTTCTCCATAAATTTGGCATCAAAGAAGAAAAGTTGTGAATTAATGTGTTCCCAGAGTGGCATTTTCTGACTGTGACTGCTAGTTGTGAGCAGCCCGGGTGGAGTAAAGACATCATTGGGCAGTACTGACACAAAAAGGGAACAGAAAATGAGGTGTTTCATTTCCTGTGAGCCCTCCAGTGGGCACTGTAGCGCTTCTGGCAGCTGAGTTAAAGCCAGATGGGTTCAAATTGATTGTGTCATGAAAACTCTGGGCAGAGCATTCGAATAATCTAGACTAGGACGTGTGTAGGTGTGTTTATTGTAGACTAATGTAAAGAGACAGCCATGGAGATAGGATGGAGTTTATGACTGTAAGAGACACAGTTGGTTCTCACTGCAAGCTAGAACTGCCCTCTTTGCAAATCAGTGCTTATGTTTTAAGCATTAGTCACAGTGCAGTGTCCTTCCTACCATTCAGACACACAATTTGTGTTTTACAGACATACAAACTTAACACAGTCACGTGGTTTACATTTACCTCAAAATATAACAAGAGTGGGAGGGACCATATATCATTGCTGTCAGATTGAAACTTTGAGGGGAAGGAAAAACTTTCTTGAACTTTAATTATATGTTAATGAAGCAAAATTTGACCCGTTTTGAACCATTTCTATGCTTCAGGTTATTATGAAGTTTGGACACAGTGTCAAGGTTTTCTTCTGACAGCAACAATTTGTGAGTTTATGTTTTCAGGGACTGGAATCCACATCAGTGTTCACCAGCATATTCTAAAGATCTATGTATGTTTGAAGCCAAATGTGTAAAAATGTCTGGGATCAGGTTTTGGCTTTCATATCCCAATCTTATATGGAGCTGATCCGCCTGAGGAGCTTCACTGTTGGGGTCTCAGTTGGAGTGGTGGGAACACACTGATGAAGGACTCCGGTACAGTAACTGTGACAAGTAACAGTACAGTGATCATCATAGGGCGATCCTAAGGGGCTTCACATGTAAATAAAAGGAGAACAGGGCATGATGACGTCCATTCCAGATCAAAGTTGAGAGGTCAGAGATCCAGCAGTTCTGATGAAAGTCTCTGGGTAAGTCTCTGCGTGTTCGAGAGCATGACGCGGCCTCCCTTAGAAAGTCCACAACTCTCTGAGCCTTTAAAAAACAAACAAAAAAAACCAAAAAACAACTTCCACTAAACTCAGTCATTTTTGGTTGAACCAATAACCCACAGTAGTTTGTCTGTTTGGTTGTGCTTGCAGTGATTTTATGCTGGTTAAAAAGCTATGGGCTGCTGTGGAGACTTTTGACAGAAGTGCAGGCTCTTGAAATGCTAATCATTTGTATTAAAATTTGTGTGGCAGATGCTGAGAGAAGTTGATGGCCGCAGCATGTTCAACCTAAAGAAAATAAAATGTGAGCATTAATATTCTATGGATATTTTTTTACATTGCCTTTTAAATTCCTACTTTTCTTCATTTTAGCTTCCCACAATGAGGGAGAATGTTGGGTGGAGGTTAAGAGGAAGAAATTATACGCATGAGCAACTGTGAATTAGTGCTGAATAGCTAAGGTTTGGAATATTTATGTGCCTGGAGCTGAACTCGCAAAGAGTCTCTGCAACAGCACGTAACTGAAGCTGCTGAGGAAAAGACATGAAGCTCTTTTCTTCCTCTCCTCTAAACAGACAGCAAAAAGTGTCTACTGACAGATATATCCTGCTTTTGTCTTCAGGCATTATTGATTAAGAGACTTTTTTGAGTGTTCACCAGGATAGATTTATTTTGGTCCCTTGTGTTCACCAGGATAGATTTATATTAGTTTGAATTCTGTCCTTGATATGATTCTGTGGTTGTGTGAATGCAGTGCCATTAGATCATTTTCATGTAATGTCATTTAATGTGGAAAAAAAAGTGGAGTCAATCCATAACTGTCTCTTTTTTATGGAAGAATCTGTAATTACTTCACTACAACTTACTTTCTTAAATACCCCGCCCTATATCCCTCCTTACTCTTTGCACTACTCTGCCTACTACCGATGGCACAGATACTCCAGATATTACATACCATGCTCTCAGCTGGTGAGTGTGAACTTCCATCAAAACAACACTGTATGTATCTCTTGAGTCAGCCATCATCAACCCTCAGAATCACATACATCTGCCATATACTCAACACATACTATAGCCATTTATACCTCATACAAAATGTCAAACAGTAAAGTGTCAAATGGTAAAGCGTCCTGAGGACATCCACTCTGAGTACATTTTTTGTGCTTAGGGTGTATTTGCTTGGGGCGTATTTTTGAGGGACCTGGTCTGGGACAATCTTGGTTTGTAATGTTGGTGAATTGGAGGAACATTTTTAAATACTGATCCTAGGTCTTGAGCTTCAAGAGTGAAGACACCATCTGGGAGACAAGGGGGGAGGGAGGAGAAAGAAGAGATTTAGTGACTAAAAAAGATGCTGAGGAAGGTAGTCGAACATCAGGGAAAGAATGGGGTGATTAGCTAGGAAGTGAACTAACAGAATCGATTGAAATATGACCTTTGACTTGCAGAGACATCATGTCTAGACTGAGAATGTGCACGTTTATGCTATTAGAGGCCAAACGACAAACTTGTGAAATGTGCCATGCCTCTGAGGCAGTAAAAAAAAAAGGAAAAAGATAGACAGACTTGCCTCAGAGCGCATTAAAATCCCATAAACCTGCCCTCCTGAGGGAGTGTTTCAAAGAGCCATAGCATGGCTTTCCTTGGGCTCGCTGCCAAGGTGGGCGAGAGCAGAAGCACAAAAGCCATTTGTTAAGGGGCTGTACATTTGTTTTTCAGTGTCAAATCGTACCAAGGGCATCTTGCTGCCGCATTCGCCAATTAGCATTTCGGGCATGCCAACTCTTCTTTCAACTTACTTGAGAAAGGCAGCAATGTAGCTTTGCATTTGCCCACTCTAGCTTGGAACCCTACATATTTACGCCTCTGCCATTTACATGGGTTTGTGTTGAGGAATAAAGGACTCCTTGCTTTGAAAATCTATTGTCACTGTGGAAGAGCCCAGTTGATAGAGATATATGCACTCTCAACATTTGGACTTTCCCCTTTTTTCAAAGGCTTTCAACATTTATCATATAACTCACAAAGTAGGATAGCTTAGCCTCATTTAATTTTCAAATGCTGCCTAAATCATGCTTGGTAAAGCAGGTCATATTTAGAACAATTTCAAACAGCATTTGATTCATTGAAATTGTAGAGCAAGAACCTTAGAAATGAGACATCTCATGCCATCAATTCAGGATAAAGTAGTTCTGCAGTTACACATCTGTTACTGTTGCAAAACCCATCAGCACCAAACTTGAACAAATAAGTAATTCATCATTAAGAACAATTTAAACATTGCTGTATTTATATTTAACTGCCAAGAAGACCTGGTTCGCTGCATCTGTAATTAGATTGACAGTGAAAGGAAGAACATCAGCTGTTGCATTGGAAAACACCTCAGCAAGACTCTCAGTTCACTAACCTGCTTCCAGGACTTAATCCAGAGGAATTCATCGAACAGAAAAAAAGTTGACGTCAAATTAATTCCCAAAGTTTCCCAAATAAATAAATGAAACAAAATGTGGTTTGTTGATGCCCAAAAGTATCCCCTCAGAATTCCACTGCGATGGTGCCATGTTTCTTTGACAATTTCAGGTTTGTTTGTTTTTTTCATGCTGGAGAAACCCCTCAACTCCCAACCCTGGTACCCATCACCCTTCCCATAGACCCTTTCACAGACAATTTGAACTTCCAATTAAAGAGTCTTTCTCTTGGGCATAAATGCCTTTCGGAAAGAGGTGGTCTTGGTGCCCCTGCTGAAGGAGGCACCACCCAAGGAGATCTTGGTCTTGCCACTGGTGACGGTGGAGGAGCCTAAAGTTGTGGTGCTCTTCCCACGAGAGATGGAGGAGTTGCCCATCATGATCTTGGTCTTGCCCCTCTTGATGGACGTGGTTCCCAGGTTGAGGGCCGTCCTGCCCTCCGTTATGCTGGTGTTACCCATGGTGGAGGAGAACCAACTTCAGGTGGAGGACAAATAGGGGGTCTCCTCCAGCAGCCAGCCTGGAAGGTGTTGATCACGTTGGGGCTGAATCTTGTCTCCTTTCCCTCGGGGAGGTTTTTTTCTTCCTGATTTCAGAGGATGAGGATGTAATGGCTCATCACATTCCCTGGCAGCATACCCCAACCTTCGCAGACAGTGCCTGCCTGGATGTTACAAGATCCGTGTAACAAGTTCTGGGATGGGACCAGAATGCTTAGCGTGTTCAGTGCAACCCCCATGCAGCAGCATAAAGCCCCTTGTTGAGCAAGACGACGTGGGCTCCACAGGGCCACATACCTCCCCTGTGTGCCGTGAATGGACAGAGGCTGCCGTAGGAGGCCGCAGCACTATCTGGGGGCCGGGGGGACAGTAGATGTCATTGTCCAGTTGCTAAGGCGAGGCCGTAGAACACACTGAAGGACACATTGTTGAGAGGGTACAATCGGTGGTGACATCACTAAGTTCCTTAGCATTGTTTACCCGTGGAACTGCTCCAGTGGTATCTTGGTGGATACTGTACATGGGTCCTACTAAAAATGTGATTGCACAAATAGCTTAGGATATTGTATATTTGGTTTAATCCGTGTGATCTTCTTTAACGTTGCAAGAGGACACCAACAACATTGAAATCTTTTTGAATTCTTAGTCACAAAATATTCCAATCTTTTATATTTGTACACAGCAAGATCCACTTAGCTTTTATCTTCAGTTACTGAGATGAGAACAGATTTGTTTTACTACCAAAATGAACAATGAAACCTATTACAAAGCTTGTGTTCATGCTGAGGTACAATTTATTAACAGGAATTGTTAGTTATCCTAGCTAGAAGAAGCAATCAGCTTGTTGCATTAGGATATATACTATATGTCTTTACTACATGTGTTGGTCATGTCATCTAAGTGTCTGCGCCGTCGACTTATATGACAAGACCTCCTGAAAAACAGTATCTTGTATCATTGGTTGTCTTGGGACACATGGCCTCGTGGGTGTGTACACATTGCAACATACCAGCTGGTTCATACTGAAGTCCTGCCAGCATACTGACAGCTCTTGCTTTCAATTTGCAACACAGTCATGACATTAGAATAATTCCCATAATCATCACACATCTGAATATATTTCCTTTGAATCAGCTTAGACTTATCAATCATATTCCAACACAGGAACAAACATTTCATACAAGATTCCAAGCTGATTAAAGGTAGAATTCAAATCTAAAACATGCAACACACTTGCATCTCACAGAGCAACTGACCTGCTTGAGCATTCTTTATCCCAAAGTCTGCTTGTCGTGTGTATATACTTGTGTTCATGTTTATGTATTTCAGTCAGAGATGAAAATCCCAGTAGAGGTTCCATTGAGTTTCTTTGCCTCTTTTGAGGAGCGTTTTTATTACAGTTACTGACTTCTTCCCTTGACTTAAAGTGGCCTTACTTAAGGAGCTAGTGGTCTCTCCGTGTGTAACCGTGGTTGTACCCACCGCAAATGCAGTTTCTCCCCTCCTCAGTTTGGTCTTGCTCCTCGAGATGGTGGTCCTTCCCCATGAGATGGCGTTCTTGCTTTTTAGCAGTTTGGTTTTCCCTTTCGTGAAAGAGGTCTTTCTCATTAAGATAGATGCTATGCCTGCTGATCTCCGTGAGTCCCTTCCTGATTTTTCTTGCTGTGTTTCTTTTGTCTCGTTCTCATCCGATGTCTCTCTTGCTTTCGTTGTTTTCTTACTCCTCATTCCGAAGATTGTGGTGCTCTTTCCCATCTAAGTAGTTCGGCGCTTGGGCATTAGGGCCTTGCGGAAGGAGGTGGTGGTTTTGCCCCGGCTGAAACTGGCTCTGCCCAGAGAGATGGTGGTCTTGCCTCTCGTAATGGTGGAGTCCCCCATGGATGTGGTAGTGACTCCGCGGGTGATCGAAGACTTGCCCATGGTGATGGATGTCTTGCCCCGGGCTATAGACGAGCCACCCACAGACAGGGCTGTCTTCCCTTCAGTAATGCTGGTGTTCCCCATGAAGGCATGAAGGGTGTCACCTCTGGAAAATTCTGCCAGTCTTCTGAATTTTGGTTGTGTGGGTTAGAGCAGTCTCTGCATGCCAGAGCCCTGCAGGTTGGCTGGTGCAGGAAAGCCTTGCAGGGTTGGGGGAGATCCACAGCAGCAAAACTGTACCCGTTCAGAGAGCAGCCCTAAATAGATCAGGCGACTACTCGTAGTGTGAGTGGGTGGAGAGAAAGAGTGTGTGGGTGTTTGTGTTTAGGGTATTCTGTCATTTCTGTGAAGCTGATCTTAAAAAAAAAAGCAGACACAGAGGTTGGAATGGAACCCAGGCAAACGGACAAAGGTCGTCACGCCGACAGTAGCATTGCCCCACAAGGACTCTGATTGTGATTGCCGCTGTGGTAATAGGGAAGGACATCTGAAGAGGCACATTGTGTAGCACACAGGACAATTGGGGGTGACCTCAGTGGCCTACTGTGGCACCACTCCCAAAAGCTGCCGGTCCTTCAGAATGGAGAACTGAGAGTGTGTGTGCATGTGAGAGGTCACTCTGGTACGGCGATTCTCTGGAAATTCTGTCGAAATATAAATGCTTTTTTATGTGTCTGTTTCAGGTTTTCAGTAAAGACCTTATTGGAGAAGTACACAGCTGAACCCATCGATGACTCATCCGAAGAGTTTGTTAACTTTGCTGCTATTTTGGAGCACATTCTGAGTCATCGCTTCAAGGGTAAGGTCATTAACTCTCTTGTGTGAAAGTAACTGTTAATCAAAACATATTAGCACTGAGCTATAATACCTTTTTTGTTGTGTTGGGTCAGGTCCAGGGGGCTGGTTCAGTTCAGATGGACAGAGAAGTTTCTGGGACTATGTGCGTCTGGCCTGCAGTAAAGTTCACAACAACTGCATCAGCAGCATTGAGAACATTGAAAACATCAGCACCTCCCGAGCCAAGGTAAGAGTCATGTCTCCTCTGTTCTAAACACTTTCTCTCCCCTCCTGACTGCAGCTTCCTATTCAGCACCCTGAGGAATAAACAGAAATTCTGCCACTCGCTGTGTAAATGTCATTTTATGCTTTCATCTGGTCCACTGTGGAATAACCATGGTGCTGCATTTAAGAACACTCCTTCGCTTTTCTCTGGCTTCTTTTCTTGTTCAGTCTTGGCTATATGTCAGTTGTCCATTTTCTCTGATGGTCTGTCCTCCTATGTTCTGTAGGGCCGGGCATGGATTCGCATGGCTCTAATGGAGAAGCGTCTATCAGAATATATTGCCACAGCCTTAAGAGATACTCGAACCACCAGGTTAGAAGGGCCTTGCATTGTTTACGTCTGTTCAGAAAGAAAGAAACAACCTCTCACAAACCTTGAGAATGTTAAGTAGAAACTACAAAGCAAAATAGTGTAGCACTGTTGGGTGAAATTCTTGTGGGAAATATGTTGTTTTTTAGGCCTAGATCATGTTGGCTAGCTATGTGAACATAACTTTGTGTGTGTGTGTTTGTGTGTGTGTGTGTGTGTGTGTGTGTGTGTGTGTGTGTGTGTGTGTGTGTGTGTGTGTGTGT
>JBBPCW010000027.1:6467038-6479161 GCA_037974425.1 Phenacogrammus interruptus | reverse complement strand
GTACATCAGTGCTTAAGAAGTCCACAACTGTTTCTTACCTGAAAAACAGCTTAAATCCAAGTCAACTATTTAACCAAAATACTGCCATCAGAGCATCTATACAACAACTGTCACATAATAACTAGCCGACACCTAACCCAACAATACATGAGCCAGAGACAGAACCAATACACAGATAGAAGTACTAATGATGGCTTTCCACACATGGAAAAGACACATAAAGGCACAATAACAACCAGAAAACAGGCAGAAGACGAAACATTGCAGAAAATCTGAAAAAGGGAAAAGACAGGGAGTGTGTTACACTGACTGAGTACCATGCAGTAATGATCTATGTAATGATGGACTCCATGGCACACCTGTAGAGGCTGACCATCAGCTGTTGTCTGTCTAGATGTTGCCTGCTTAGATGGTCCCCAGGAAAATTCTGAAGTGCTGATGTCGAGTTGCTGGTCAAAACATACCCTAATAATCTGAAGCTCTAACCTGCTTCCACCCTCTAACCATTGATACAAATGGTGACTATTTTATTCCAGTCTCCTGAAGTCCAAGATCATTTTGTTTGCTTTGAGTTAAGAGGGATGTGGTTGTTCCAGCTCCAGCTTTCTACAGTTCTCAGCCTCCTTTCTACAGACTGACTTGCTCTTGTTAGAGATGGACTTTCAAGGTAGTGTTGTCCACAAACTTGATTATGATGTTGGAATCATGGATGAGTTGGCAGTGGCAGGGGGAGTTGCAGGGAGGAGGGACTCAACATGCTTACCCAACTGCACAATGTGTGTTAGGGGGACGGGATTAAAGGCAGAGCTGTAATCGGTGAACAGCATCCAGATATGTGTTCCAGTGTTTCAAGTGTGACAGGGTAGTGTGATTTTGGTCCAGGATAGGAGGGATGTTTCTTTTATATCTGTTAAGACAAATCACTCAAAGCACTTCACAACTTTGGAGGTCAAGGCCACTGAGTGATAGTCGTTTAGAGACCTGACCGCTGCCTGTTTCCGGACAGGGATGATTGTAGCGGACTTGGGAGAGTTTGGGAGAGTGGCCTGTTCCAAAGAGATGTTAAGCAGGCTGGTGAACACTGTAAGTTGTCCTGTACAGTCTTTCAGGACCTGTCCAGGAACCCTATGAGGTTTGTTGGCTTTGTTAGGGTTGATGTGGCTTAGAGCTTGTCTTACCTCACTTGAGTTCAGCATCAGTGCGCATGATGGAATATCCTGAGGTGACAGCTTGGTGAAGGGACTCTGTTGAACCGTGCAAAGAAGTGGTAGATCTCGTCAGGCGGAGATGAATTTACTGTGTGGGCTGGACAGGTGCTTTTGCCTTCATAGTCAGTGATGGACTCATTGTCATGCCACATATGCTGGGAGTCTTAGCTGTTAAACTGCTCCTTTATTCATGTTTTGTAGCATCTGCAGTGTGAGCATAAAACTATAAACAGTTGTGAGATACACACACACACACACACACACACACACACACACACACACACACACACACACACACACACACACGGACACGTTGTATTGCTTTTGACGAGAAGAGCACGCTTCAATTCCATGGCAAGACCAAAACAGACGGCCCATAAATCGACAGGTGGCAGGGAGCCAGTTAGTATAGTCAGTAACACAGCTGCTTTGTAGAATTCAGACTGCGGTTTGATTCACACCTTGAGTGAGGCCTTGGGCAAGACTCCTAACACTATATTCACCTACATCGTAATATGACTAAAGTAGTATGTGGCTTTGTGTAACATTACTGCCAAATGACAAGTTAATTTGTTAATTTGGTACAATGGCACCTGTATGCTCAATCCCACAAAAGAGCTACCATAGTACAAACTGCAGGCTGTTTGATAGAAAAGTGTCAGAACACATAACAAATCGCAGCATACTGAGTATAGACTTACTGTGTATAGCAGCAGCCCAGTCAGAGTGCCCATGCTGACACCTGTGCATTGCTGAAAGTGCCTACAATGCACAAGTGTGCATCAGAACTAGACCACTGACCAGCAGAAGAAAGTGGCGTAGTTTGTTGAATCACTTTTTTTTTAATGTGAACAGAAACCCAGGTGTAATGTGGATGCCCAGGTATGTGTGCTTCGCTTACCGGGTGAAGAGGTGGCACCAGGTATGCACTATGCGAAGAGGACCAGCCGGCAGAGACAGTGTGATGCTCTGGTCAAAGTTCTGCTGGGAAACCTTGGGTCCTGGCATTCATATGAATGTCTACGTTGACATGTACCACCTACCTGAAAGTTGCAGACCAAGTACACCCATTAATTGCAACAGTATTCCTTAATGGCAACTGCCCCTTGCCCTCCAAGTTCCACAGATCTCGATTTATTTGAGCATCTGAGGGATGTGCTGAACTAACTGATACTTTGAGGCCCCACCTCACGCCTTGGATCTGATGGGTGCAAGATAACACAGCACACCTTCAGAGGTCTTATGGAGTCCATGCATTTACATTTACGGCTTTTATCAGACGCTTTTCTCCAAAGCGACTTCCATTCCCTACCTACAGGGCACAGTCTCCCTGGAGCAACTTGGGTTTAAGGGTCTTGCTCAGGGACCCAGTGGTGGTATGCTGAAGGTAGGATTCGAACCCATGACCTCATGGTCCGGAGGCAAGTATCCTACCCACTGAGCTACCTCCACCCATGCCTTACAAGATCAGAGCTTTTTGGTGGCCGGACAGGGATGTGCACAAAATTACACTGATTTGTTTATGTAAATATCACACACAAATGAAAGTTTAAAACATTATTTTTAAATTTGCTATTTTTTTAAAGTGAACTATGTTTTATTACTTTGTAATGTGAGCACAATCATCTTGTTACGCCTGGGGCTGGGGCTTCAGGACAATCCATTTTACAACCTTCATGTTTTTTGTTTTCTGTAGAAGTCACATTTATGCAGCCAAGTTGGGTCAACATTCCGCCCTTTTTCTCAAAAACTGCACCTGATTTGCACTTCAAAGCTGTCTTAGTCATTAACACAGCATTAGCTGCAAAATGACACTAGGTGACATGGAGGTCATTGGCGGACAGTGAGAAAAAGGCCCAAATCATAGTACAGAACAAGATGATATCAACTGGCACATCATATGTTGATGGATGTTTTCCTTTTATGCTGATCGAGGCTGTCAAGTGTGTACCCCAGATCAGACTCTACGAAAGCTCACAAATGGCAATATTTAGGGAATAAAGGTCTTTTTAATGGGATAGCATATGCTCAAACCCGTGACCTGACACATTCTAAATGTACAGTCTACCCTTTAACCAGAAAGTCAGGAACCTGTCACTGGAGCAGCAGGAAGCAGCGTTGTCATCTTAGGTGACAGATGATCTAACCATGCTTTGCTGTGTTAGCGCTTGGAATTCAGAGAACAAATGGCGTTTAAAGTCAGCCGCAAAACTGCTCATCCCTTTTGCTACGGGAAACATTATGGCTCTGTGAAACATGAAAATGATGCCTGGGAAGAATAGATGCCTCTGAGGCTTCAAAGATGCTCAGCTGCATTCAAGTACAGAGTCATAATATGCAGGGTGGGAATTGTATAGAACACACTTGCGCCATTCAAGTCACCCATCAGGAAAAGGGCACAAAGTGCAGCCACTGGCTGGCTATGGTAAGCTTTGTATTTTTAATTTTTTTCTACGTGTGTATTGTATATTCAGTCGCCACAGGCAATTTCAACATGTTTTTCTCTAGTGAATGAAAAGGAGCCCATTTTATTTGAACTCACTTACAACAGAAGTCAATGGGAGGTTTCTTCAGTGCCCACTGGCTTCCATCCATGAGTTTTGTGCTATTCTGTTAGTTTTGTGTATCAAAAACATGTTGAAATGATGGTCAGTGGTGGTCGATGGTGGTTTAGGCTGTTTAGAAACATGGGAGTATCCCTTTAACCGAGTTATGGGGTCACTTTTAACATGTAGCCCTATTCGCAGTTTGTGATGCCATGCATATCTTCACACGCTCCCCCCTGTTGTTTTTGATCTTATTCCCCTTTTTCTTCCTTTCAAGTCTTTTTTTTTCTCCCCACTGAGTGTTTTTTTCATGAACTTCCTTTGGCTTGGATTCACATCTCTCGGCAGACTCAGGGCTGGAAGAGGAACACAGAACCCACACACAGACACACACATACACACACTGATACACGGTCAGTCACACACTGATGTCCCTTTTAAAGAGAGATGGAAATCCACAGTACATTCCACTGACTTTAGATATGAATATATTGATGAAATCCAAGAAAAACACAAAAAATGTCCTCTTTTAATCATTTGATAAACAGTATTAAAATGATAGTCTGTTTATTTTCCCTGGAAAGTGAACTAACAATTCTGAACATCGTTCCAATCTCCTAAAATTAGAAAATGAGGCAACAACCGGCTCCTGTTTTCAGTTTTGGTTTTCGGATGAGCTGCAGGGTGAACAGACTGGCTCATGGTCATAACAGTTTTACACTTTTGGGTGTCAGAGTGATTTAAGACCCTATTTATAACACTTTTATAACTATGACAACCAGCAGTTGATTGCCAGTAGTGTAGTAGTTTATTTGCATTATATAGGCCTACTGTGAAAACTGCCTCTCAGAGAATAAGAGCAGCTTGATTTTCTATTAGGTTGCAGAGACTCGGTAAAGGCAAAAGCAGGATCATGGCAGCTTCTGTTATTTCTAATCTCTTAAACTATGTAGGCAATACAGTCTCTTATATAACAGCCAAGGTGAACATAAACATGTATAATGTAAATGCCGTAAATGTAATGTCAAAAACATTACAGCCAAAACATGCTGATGAATCGGGCTGGTCGATTTCTCACATGTATAATTAAAGGGCTTTATCTTTCCTTTTACTTATTACCTCCACTAAAGTCCAGCTATAGTGTTTGCATTTTATACACTTATGTATTGTAATAATATTTTCTATGACCATCTACTAGTCTCTCTCTTCTTTTGAAATTATGAATTTAAGACAGTTGTATGCAATTGACCTCTATTATAATGCACTGCACTGTGTGACTTTTTCACAAAGAAGTCCAAGCCTAAGCTGCTGTAAGCTGAATAGATATAGGCAAATGCTTTGTTTGTGACATCTCAAACAATGCATATGGGCCATAAGGACATATGAGCCATAAGGACTAGTAAATTAATCTTATTTTTAGAAAACCTCAGTGTTAATGGACCATTTAAAGTTTACGGAGCTAAAACTGCCACTAGTTTTGTATCTTGGAGAGCCTTTTTTATATCATGGAAAACTAGAGTTAGATATTATTTGCAAACACTGTTCATTATAAATTGTATCACTCACTGCCCAGTCCATAGCCAATATATTATATATAGCCAATATATAAATGGAGTTAGATGTTTTTTTGTGATTAACGACATAATCACATATTCACACTACAGCAGATTAGCACCATCCATTAATGTTAATGTTTTTGAATGGGGCGCAGATCAGCCTTAAAGGCACAGTAACAAAAACAGCCTGAGTAATTCTGAGAGATGTAAAAATGAAACTGAACTGCTTTTAGCACACATTACAGGTCTTACATGGGTCTAAGGTGAATAAAATAGAATACAAAAAGTTTATCATATTATGTCCCTTTATGTTCCTTGTAATCTCCTTGTATCTCCCCATGGGCACTGTCTGGTTCCTCTGTGTTTCTTCCTCAAACATTTAGGGAGTATTTTTCCTCTTCAGTTTAGCCCCCGGCAAACCAGTTAGGGGGTTCAGTAAAGGTGGGGTCTGATTTGAATTAAATGGATCTAAATGGAATTAAGATGCTCCCAATTTGGGGTCGCCACTGTGGTTCAGCCTCCTCCCTTTCCTTCGGTCCTCTGCATCTTCCTCTCTCACACCATCTGCCTGCATGTCCTCCCTCCCCACATCCCACATAAACCTCCAACTAGACTTTCCTCTTCTCTTCTTCCCTGCAGCTCCATCCTCAGCATCCTCCTCCCAACATACAACTCTCTACTCAGCATGGGTCCAAACCAGCACAGTCTCACTTCTCTGACTTTTCCTCCGAAAAGTAAATCTGAACTGAACTGAATAAAACCGAACTGAACTGAAACGAATTCAGTTGATCTGAACTGGATGGAATTCACCTGAACTAAGCTGAACTGAACTGCTCGGAACTAAACTGGAGTGAACTGACTAAAACTGAACTGAAAGGAACACAACTGATCTGAACTGAATTGGATACAACTGGACTGAACTGAATTAAATTGAAGTGGATTGAATTCACCCAAATGAACCAAATATATCAGAACTGGCCTGATCTGATCTAAACTGAACTGGATTTCATTTACCTCAACTGAACTGAACTGAATACATCTGATCTGGACTGAACTAGGAGTCATTCTATAATGTCATGTCCATGGAATTGTTTATCAACTATAAATTGATTGTTAAAAGTTTATTTAATATAAATTACCAATTTCATGTCAGGGAACATTTCCCTTTCATTTCATATGAAAATCTAACAGATCCCATTATTCATTTTTGCTTTTGGGATGTCCAATTTGATGAATATAAAGTTTGGTGTTTCAAAACAACTAAAAAAATATATTTTCTTGCACACAATTTTCACATATTTGTTCAAAAAAATTAAAAAAGCATGGGAAATGTGTTTTTTAAAGTGTTTTTGTTTTAATGCACATTAAATCATTTATTTTGTGAGTGTCCAAGAAGTAATGTCAACTGTGTTACCAGTTGACCCCCCTTCCAATAACTAAACAATGGTTCACACCAAAGTCCAAAGTCCAACATCATGTGATGTCACTGTCTTTTTGAAAGGGAAACCTGAAGACTCCTACTCCTCCCCTTCAATATTTTCTCAGTATTAGTGTGTGCGAATAGAGCAGGTTAATTAACCGTCAGCTGTGTTACCAACATATTCTTGTGAAATTTCTGTAGTTGCGGTATTCACGAATATGTGGAGAAAGTGTACAAAAATATGAGTTGATCAAGGTCTTGTAGTGAAGGACGAGACGTCTGCAGTTAGCACAAGGCCCCAAAAATGGCCGAAATGTCAACCGTGTTACCTGTCAACCGTGTTTCGCAGTATCTGTATATCATTCCTCCTCCAGCTTCAGTGACCTCACATCATGTGAAGATTGACAGGGTCATATGGTCCAAGATTGCTGATTGTTAAGACAGATTGAGAGAATGAGACTTTATTGTGGCTGCAGTCCATCCTGACATGTATTCTTAAGAAAGGTATTGAGTGAATTAAAAAAAAAAGTTGGCACTGTTACAGTGTTGGAGATTCAGTTTATTAACTTAATGATGGGACATCCTTGTTTTTGTTGGTGTCCGTCCATTTCACTACGTTGTAAACATTTGTGGTTGTTCTTTATTGAGAAAGTCAAAATGCAAAAATCTAATCAAATTTTCCAAAAGTTTTTGTTAAGGGAACAACTGCTTATCTCAGAAGCAGATATCCTGTCAACTGCTGTCAACGATGTTATTTTGCTAGTCAACGGTGTTATTTTTTGTCATAAATGTTTAAAATATTCTAATAAACTGTAACAAACAAGACTGTGTCTCTCGCTCTGGATAAATACATTGAATAAAGATGGTAAATATTTCTAAATTCAGGGTTAGGTGGACAGATGTGGAAAAAAAAGATCCATCCTTCATGTTAGTATCCCACAGAATCAACACTATAAAGCTCAAAATTCATATCATTCAATTATTTAAAACACACAACCTCAAAACCCTTGGTGAGTGGACTAAAAAGCTTTCAAAAATTGTGTTATCAAATCTGTAGTACCTAATACATGTTTTCTCTGACCAAGCATTTGTCCGTAACACAGTTGACAAAATATATGTCCAATAATTATTTTCACAAATATATTTAAATATTTATTAGAGATTAAACTAGGCAAATTATGATTTTAACACATTAAAGGTGTATACTATGCAGCCATCAAGATAATAAAAAAAAAAGAATACAGATGTTTTTCTGGTTTTGGATAGGCTGAAATGTATCCCCTAATTACGGGATGACTCCTAGACTGAATTCACTTAAACAGAACTGAAATCAGCTAGTCTGAACTAAACTGTCCTGCATGTCTACAGCCCGGCACCCCCCCATCCTCTGCGTGCGCGTGCCCGATCCTCGCTCGTCACTCGCTTAACCCGGACGTGAAGTCGCTCGACAGAAAAATATCCGATTCGGAGGGAGAGGAATCTTTATAAAGGTGAGTTTTAAAAAGAGACGCAGCATTAGGCGCTACAATGTAGCGGTGTCCGTGATCACGCGCCCGGAGCGGCACGTGCAGAACAGTAGTGAATAAAGGTGCTAGCATGGAGCTAACAGCACAAACTACAGCTGAGATTCTTATATAATAAGGAAAAAACACCCCAGGTCTCCGATGCGTTAGGGGTCTTTTTGGCTTGTTTATCAAATGCAGAAGTCTGAATGTCTGGTTTACATAGAGGCTGTTAAGCTATGGCTACCAACTCTCCTCGCCTCCTCTGTTTAAAACTCCCGAGTCTCTCCAGCCAGCTGACCAGGTTAGCATGCTGCTAACTAGCCCAGCTCCGAGCTGCTAGCACACTGGCTGTGTATTGATTGTGTTTTAACATGCAAAACCTCCAAAACCTTGTTTATTATTTGGTGTATCGTTAGCTGGGGGTCTGGGTGAGTGTGCGTTCAGTGTCTGTACATTTATGTCCATTCAGATCAATTAGCAAGCAAGTTATTTTCGCAGAGGGCCCTGTGCGTCAGGGATGTAGCCTCTTGCCAGATAAAGAGCTCTTATAAAGTGAAGTGTGGGCGCATGCGCACTGACCCGTCTCCAGTGCTTGCTAAATAGTGAGCCTTCTTTTTCTCTGCATGCGCAGTGCAGGGGAGCTTTGCCAGAAAGTGAGCTACACTGAGGCTGGGAAGAGAGGGTTTTAGCTGCATTGCAAAAATGAGGTCTTGATGGCATATTGGAGGAGATGGTACAGTCATTAAAGTAGGACAGGGGTCCTATCTGGATGAATGTCCCATCTACAGCAACTTGCAATAGGGACCTAATTCCTGCAATACAGCTGAAGCCGTCTCCTCCCAATCTGAGTGCAGCTCACTTTCTGGATGGCAAGTTGGTGTAGATGGGACATCTATTTGGAGATTAGTTCTGCTGCAGTTTGTGTAGACGGGACAGTTGGTGTAGAGGGGGCAGTTATTTAAGTAGGACCTCAGTCCTACCTTAAAATCTGCCCCCATCTACAAAATTGCCACCCAGAAAGTGAGCTGCAGTCAGGCTGGGAGGAGAGGGGTTCAGCTGCATTGCAGAAACGTGGTCTGGATGCACATTGGAGTAGATGTGGGGAGTCATTAAACTAGGACGGGGTCAGTGAAAGTTATGAGTGACTGCTCCACAACAGGCCTTTGTTAATTGAACGCTTCTGAGTTTGGGCTTCTTTTCACACTATCTGTTCATATTGAGGTTTTGGGAAACCCCACAAACTCTGGTGCAATAAGTCATGGTGAATGATTGGCATTAACCAGACCATCTTTCCAGAGATGACCATATTTGTTTTTGCGACTGTTCCTGTAAAAGAGTCAGACAGATAAACACAAGAGCACTGATAATCAAATTTTTGAAACCAGGGGTAATTGATAATGCTTTGACTGCTCAGTCACAAAGACAAGAATAATATAAAATATAATGTAAAGGCAAAATACAAATACTCTATACTATTTACATGAAATGCAGTGGTCAGTAAGAGAGTTGGCTATAAATACTATAGATAATAATTGAATTACTGCTCAGGTGATTTACTCGTTAATACAAATAGGTTTTTAATTTGGAGTTGTTTTCCATACCGAGTCCGATATTGCATGTAATAGTGACATAAGCAGTCTTAAAATGATAGAACGTAATGGTAAAGAGGGACAGTTCACTCTTCTCAATTTGTGTCCACAACAGGCCTTTGTTAGTTGAACTCTCATGAGTTTGGACTTCTCTTCACACTTTCTGTTCATATTGAGATTGAAGGGAAACCCCACAAACTCTGATGCAAGAAAACACTCCAGTGTTTTCCCCAAAGATGTCCTGGAATGAGTGTGTCGATTCATATTGAGTGAAACTTGTATTTCATAAAGTTTTATTGGAAAGTTTTGATGTGTTAATGATGCCCAAAGACAATGCTTTGTAGAAACTACCAGTATATCTAATAGTGTTGTTTTTGTAACCGTTCTGTTAAAAAGTATCTGACAGATAAAGACAGTAAGTAAGAGAGGACTGGTGGGTCCTGATTTTTGATCCACTTGATTCTCTGTGAGAGTCGGTTCTCAAATGGAAGTACAGATAAATATACACACAAATACAGTTGCTTTAACTGTTCCAGTAGTTATTTTCTTATGACATTGATTGTTACAAATTGTGAGCTTTTGGAACTACCTTCATAAACACCTTGTTTAATTTATGAGTAAATTATTAAATCTCAGTCAATCAAATATGTATTTAAATTGCATGTTTCATTAAGAAGGTAAGTGTTTTATTTATTGGCACACAGTTGTGACAAGAGAAGAGATCTCTGGAAAAGAAATCTATGGAAGTAATAAACATAACACTGTACACTGTATTAAACACTATATTTATTCCCAGTGGCAACCTTGTGAATAAAAACAAACATAAAATTATCTAAGAGCAAAATTGCGGAGCATTAAAAATAATGGACCGCTTTACAATAAGACTACTATTGTAACAGGTTTATAAGTGATTTATTATCAGGTTGATAATTAGGTTGGTGACCGTTCATAAATCAGTAGTAAGCAGTTATAAACGAGTTATTGATACATTTATACAGGCTCCCTATTTGGCAAGATCTGGTGTTTAAATGGTTGTGGCATGTTAAAGAAGATCTGATGAAGCTGATGGTTTACTATGGTTTACTAGAAAGGGACAAGATAAGCTAAACAACTAGCAAGATCTTACTAAACAGTGAGCCGGGATTAGTGAAAGTAAAGTGTTACAACTTGTTTATAACTGCTCACTGATGGTTTATAAACTGTGTATAACCTAATTAACGACCTGATTATAAATCATTTAAAAACACTTTATTATTAAGGGTAGTGTTATTGTAAAGTGTTACAATTTCTTTCTGTATGCAGTAGAGTTCCTAATGATGAACTTCAGATCTGTTCCAGTACTCTGTTCCCAAAAAGCTGATTTTAAAGAGAATGTGTCTGCATGAACAGCACTAATTCATGAACTGAATTTCCAGATAAAACGTACTAGATCCTAATCCTGAAGTTTGTTAGTAGGGTGAGCTGAAAGTTGTGGAGATAACTGCAGGGAGAAGCTGCAGGTGGGCTATTACAGGGTAGTTTTCACCAGAAAGTAGTTTCTCTTTGGGATGGTTCAGTGACGTTTGTGCTTCTTTAATCCGAAGCATCATGGTATGTTTTGCACACCATTCATTTTTGGTGCTGCGTCTATATTGTTTCACCAGCCTCTGCATTACCTGGTGTCTGATTGATTGGAAATGAGTGGTATTGGTCATTTCTAGTAATGAGGGAGAGTTGTCTTGTGTGTACATCAGGCGTCTTGATATCACACCAGAACTCTGGAGAAGCACAAGAAACAACAAACACACCTGCACACTTTCGAATCACCCTTCCCCCACACTGCTTTGATTGTGTATGCACTTGTTTGCACCTGTCTGGGCATGTATGTTAGCTGGATATAGCAGTGGTCTAAATATAGTTTTTGCTAGCTGAAGTGTTGATGAAAGTTGTCTTTTCCGAGCACTCTGAGACCTCTGTTACACTTGATCATGATCACATTATTATAAGGCTATCTGTGAAGGCGGCCAGACTAAACAGAGCGTTCAGACCAGCAGAACATTCTTCAGCACACATTAAAAGTAATTTCTTATTACCCAAAGGTTGCAGTGCCCCAGCGCTTGCAGAAAAACTGTCTCGGTATCTTGGATAATAGCATAGATTTGAAAGCGCTTCGTGTTTCTTTGTTGCTAAATATATTACAGAATGGAAAGTGATGTCTTAATTATTTGAGATAGAGAAGGATGAGGAAAACACACACACACACACACACACACACACACACACACACACACACACACACACACACACACACACACACACA
>JBBPCW010000027.1:6404404-6415016 GCA_037974425.1 Phenacogrammus interruptus | reverse complement strand
ACATACATACACACATACATACACACATACATACACACATACACACATACATACACACATACATACACACATACATAAACACATACATACATACACACATACATACACACATACATACATACACACATACATACATACATACACACATACACACATACATACATACATACATACATACATACACACATACATACATACATACATACATACATACATACATACATACATACATACATACATACATACATATATATATATACACATCTCCAATGTTTGGCCTCACTGTCAGCATATCCAAAATGAAGACTCTTGCTTAGTAGACTCTTGGGGTTGCATCCTTCTCCTCAGGAGCATCTTGACTGACTCATGTTCTCTCTGCGATATCACCAACTAAACTGAAATGAGCCCACAAAGCTTTTTGGACACCTCTAACACTTTAGATGTCGATAACCATACCCCGAGGCCCCTAACAAACATCATGTTGTATCAGGCTAATGTTCTTTAGCAGTGTTTTGTGTCTGTGAGACTTGAACCGCATATCAAAATAAAAAAAAGCCCTTGAGGACTTTCATTGAGGAGAACTGCATGACTAGCAAGAACAAATTCCATGAGAATTCAAACTATTGTTGAAAAACATCAACCCCAATGGTTAGGGCATGTAAAAAAGAACCCCAGATCTAAGAGTGCCCAAACACAACATGTACTGTGTACTTACAGAAGGTCACCACTCAAGAGATGCACCTAAAAATGCTTTCATGATTCCACCAAGAAGACCTTGCCCTTATTCAACATACAATCCCAAAAGTGCCTGCTGACCATCAGAACTGGAGACAAGCAAGCAAGAAAGAATCTGTTGTCCCAGATCATATTCCACAAGCTGAATCAAAAACAGAAGAAAAGAAAGAGTTCTACAACACCTTCTGGGAAATAGACCACCTCCTCAGCTTCTGCTGATTCTGTGACCAATGATTCGTCTCAAACATCAAGGTACAATCAAACAAAATGGAAACATCAACTCTCCTGAAAAAACTGGTGAAAGAAACATCCTTGACTCAAGGAAACCCCACCAGCAGCAACAATACTGCCCCATAAATATAGTGTCCATGGATACAGTTGTACAGTATTGTGCTTAAAGTAAAGGAAATTATATAGTTGTTAAAGGAATACAACCTCCTCTATAGCGTTTGCCTGATTTCCATAGGTAATCATTTTGAGGTTCCCTGTACTTTGTAAATGAACAGAAAACCCCTTCTGTCATAATGTGCTTACAATAGAAATTGGTTCTGCCATATGCTAGTTTTCAGTGAAATGTCAGTGGTAGTGGATCATGTGGTACAGATGCATTGGGGCCAGAGTATTAGGTATTTACCCTGGCCCACACCTATGTCTTCTCTTCTGTGAGCATTTCAGTGGAGAGGAGTGCAGTAAAGAACCCTGTCTCATAATTGTATCTCATTAAATAACAAAGAGCTCCATTCTCTCCATTTTTTCTCTCTACCTCCTTCCATCCTCACTCCAACTCTGTCTGTCGCTCGCTCGTGTTCTGTCCCAGCTAAGGGGGGGTTCCTCGTTATTTCGCCATATCGGCCTATGCCTCCTTAATTGCCTAGGAGACGGTCAAACTGATTGGTGAGAGTGGCTGGTCTGATTAGTCCAGTCTTTGCAGTCATAGAATGTGCCAGACTTCACCTGGGTTGATCTGAAGCAGCATCCACTTTCACTCTGTGACCGATTTCTGATCTAGGACTGGAATAAGTCAGACATTATAGTTTGGAATCGCATAACTTTCAACCTAATGGAAATAGGGCTGAAGAGTATATTCCTTTAATCATTATCACGTTATTGGGATTTGCAATACAGATCCTGCAGAAGCTGCAATTTGCAAACAAGTCTCTAACCAGTGTTTTTTCTCATGATGATATAATGCCCCATCTACCCAAAACAACCAGTTGAGAATTGCCAAAACAATAATAAAAGAGAGCCTGGTCTTTGGCTGGAGGTTGATGCAAAACCCTTCTTCCCTGTTTTTTCACTCAGAAAACTGTCACAATACAGATGGAAAATGTGTTGATTTCCCATTAATGAATACCCAAACAGCCCAGGCTGTTTCAGTTCAAATGTTCATATGTGGAAATGCAACAAACTACTTCTGCATTATGGAGTCATGGTTACAAAATTAGTTCCTGTCTTTTTATCAGTTGATTGTAATTCACTCTCTCTCCTTTCAGCTCGCTCGCCTGTGTTCAGTGCCATGTTTGAGCATGAAATGGAGGAGAGCAAAAAGGTAAGTCACTCATTCTTCCTCTCCCTCATCCTTTTCCCGCTCTCTGACTCTCCGTTTGCCTTGTCTAGCTTTTATTCTCTCATTAAACTTCAAAAGGAGCAACAAAGCTCCCATGCTGTTGGAAGCGGTGAAAGACACAGAGCCCCCTCAAACTGTTTTGTGTGTGTCTGTGTGTGTGCACGCACACTCTTAAGCTACTTGATATTCTTAGATCAAGTGTTATTCTAATATCTCAATTAGTCTTCCTGCAGTGTGGAAGTGCATTAGTGAATGGTCTTTAGGGGATGTGTCTGAAGTCCACACTCTTCAACACAAAGTGCCAGAGCATGATTGTCTCTGTTTGATACAGATGCAGATGCTAAACCATTTTCAGTGGCTCAGCAAGCACACTTAACATTAGCTTGCAATCCTCTATTCATTACTTAGTAACAAAAGACTAGCGGTTGGAAGGACTAGGTTGGGTGCATTCAGGGACACATTCCATCCACTGGGAGAGTCTCTTTGTTCCGCGAGGTCTTTATTGGGGGGGAAAAGGTAGATAATGGCCTCTGGATAGGAACCTAGAATGGGCGCAGGAAGACAGTTTCCAGGTGAGATGAGTGGATCACCCCTAGCTCATGTTTATACACTTAAAAACTAGAGATCCAGCCAATATAGGCCATGCTCGAGCACATTCGACCCCCACAGTCCAGTTCATTTGGCTGGTGTGATCACTCTCAGGAATGTTACACATCTACTGTTATTGCAGACCTTAATACGACTATCCCATTTAACCAGCAGAGGGATTGCTGGTCTACTGTAGAGTTACAGTGTCTGGAGGGAAATTTGGGCATAGGGGTGCATCCACGTAAGACCAGGGGCGTCTGAAGCATTTTTAATGTGAAGGGGACGCATCAGTCTACATCTGGGGGAGGGGGGTGGTGGGGGAGGGGGGAGGATAGGTTGCTGCGCGCGTGCAAATCTTGGTAATTGGGAAACAAAACGTGGAGGGGGACGAAATGAATGATTTTCATGTGCTCCCCTGCTATTATGGTTCCGACGCCCATGCGTAAGACACTCAGAAACAAGATGTTTAGGAAAACTCATGACTATCTTTATGCTCATAACAAAGAGCCAGTGAAAATGTAGCGACAAGCTGTGAATTCAACCTCTGAAGGTACGGGATATACTTTGTATACGGGATATATAAATCTAGAAGTGACGTGATGGTGTAAACGTGCCTCAGTTCAAAACATTAAGCAGAATGTGAGCGGAGCGCAGAAGGGAGGTGGGGGGGGGGCGTTGGGGGGGCTCAAAGCAGTCGTGCTCAAGCACTAATGTAAGGTTGATAATGGTGCCCAAATAACAAATAGCAACCTATTTCAGGTTTAGCCAGTGTTCTATGGAAATTTCTGTTCCAGGTTGTTCATAGCAGTTTGCTTTGTTTGGTATCATCACTTTCATAGTATTTTTAAAGAATAGTATTTGTGTTTTTAAAGCACATTAACATTATTTTTGCAGCAGTTTAAAATAGGGCACTGTAGTAGAATACAAGTTGCATCTCCAAACCTCTGGTTTGAAAATGGGCTGCTTTTGTTGCTTATTTTCCATATGTGGACTGTACAGATGGGAGGAGTAAACATACCATTTGAATCAATCTTTACTAAAAGGCCTAAAGGCTTTTTAGTTCTAAAAAAGTGCTTTCATATCTTAAAATGTAGTGTATTTGCAATGTGAAATTCTAAAAATGTATCCATATTTTACTGTTCTAGTTATGAAATGGCAGAGTCGGTTGTATTTGATTATAATAGTGTGATTATAAAAGTGTGCTGTCCTTTGTCCAAAAACAAAATTGTCAGGCTGATTAACACTCGAGCTTATTTGTTTTTATGATCTAGATTTCATGACTAATAAATCTAAACCTAAACATCTGATCTAATCTTATCACGATGAAATTTGAGTCAATAAGTAATGTTTCATTTTCCATCATCTTCATCTCATGCTGTTCTCTGAAGCGTATTTATTCTTTATTAGAACATGCTTGAAAGTGTTTTGAATTACATCACTTTCTCTGCATTCTTGTGAACTGTACCTGTTTTTTGTGGCCGTTTAGTCCATTACTATATTGTTATAAGGTTGTTGTAACCCAGCCTGTGCTGACACCAGTAGTACTAACACAAAGACATTTCCTTATAGTGACACACTTCCACATACAAGCTTCCCCCCATTTCTGATTTTCTTTGCACACCACTCATCACTTCGTGTCTTTGACCACCTGCTGGCTTACAGTGCCTCTTTCTCCCCTGTCTTTCTCTTGTCTCCCCCCTCCACATCCCTCTTTCCCATAGTTTCATCATGCCTTGGGTTTTTTTTTATTATTTTTTGGGGGGAAAGATGTGCTTGCGTTTGGGATTTCTAGACTTGGCTCTGGAGAAACAGTTTGAAGACACTTCCTGTTTTTCATTAAGGAGATGCTCCATCCCAGCAATTCTAGCAGGGACACAGTGTTCTGAATAAGAAGACATCGAGGCTTATATGTGTGTGCGTGTGTGCGTGCGTGCGTGCGTGTGTGTGTGTTTGTGTGAATAAATATATAGTGAATAAATTCTATATACACACACTGTATGGACAAAAGTATTGGGACACATGACCATTCAATTACATAGACTTTAATATGGAGTTTGCCCCCCCCACTCTTCTTGGAAGACTTTCCACAAGATTTTGGAAATTCTGTGAAAATTTGTGCGCATTCAGTCTGTAGAACATTTATGAAGTCACACACTGATGTTGGAAGCCAATCTCCGTTTTAGTTCATCCCAGAGGTGTTGGAACGGGATTGAGCTCAGGACTCTGTGTGGGCCAGTCAAGTTCTTCCTCGCCAGACTCATCCAACCATGTCTTTATGTCTTTATCCAACCATGTCTTTATGTCTTTATCCAACCATGTCTTTATTGCTTTGTGTACTTGGACATAGTCATGCTGGAATAGAAAAGGGCCTTTTCCCCAAACTGTGTTCACAAAGTTGGAAGCATGATGCTGTGAAAAATCTCTTGATATGCTGAAGCGTTACGATTGCCCTTCACTGGAAGTAAGAGGCCCAGTTTAAACCCTGAATAACATGTGTGTCCTAATACGTTTGTTCGTATTGTGTAAATGTGCATTATATTTAAGGACTCTCTAAATTTCTCCCCTTGTATATATATATGCTGTTGTATATATGCTAGGGTTGTTAACATGATCTTGATTAATTGAGGACAATTTTTGTGCTGTTAACTCATATTCCATTTCCCATTTATGCATATTGTAATGCTTGAACCATCTGTAGTAGTGCATGCTGAAGTGCACAGTATATTACTATGACAGAAACCACACTGTAGCCCTTTCTTTCTAATAAAGCTCTCTGGACGTCTGTGATTAAAATGGGAAACTCTTTGTTTAAATTGTGCATTTTATATTCAGCTCCACATGTTCAGGCATTGAAAATAGTGTTATTGAATAATTTAAAGTAATAAATAACAAGATGTGCATTATATATAATTCAGGATGGCACACAGTTCATTAAGTGGGATTCAGACGCTGCTGAGATCTTGTAGCGCTGTTGAACCTGAAGGACACACTAATAATGGAATAATGGGATAAGGGGACAAATAATAAACTGAACGATGGTCTGTAGCAGAGACAAATGGGCTCATAAGAACATGTCTGATGACGGATGGGTGTGTGTGTGGGAGGGGGGGTTTAAGCTGTATACCTCTCTGTGTTTGTCATGGCTGTTGATAAATGTTATAGTGAAGCCCTGTTTGACCTTGTCGTTGTTTGGTGAGTGAGTTTCATTTAGATTTGATACTTGTTTTCCACTCTTTAACATTTGCTTATTCTTGATTTTTATAGAGCTGTGTGTGTTTGTGTGTGCGTGTGTACGTTGTAATACGCCGAGCAGCCATTTTAGCAGGTGTGACCTGGGTCAGGCTGTTTGGGGTTCAGTGAATACGATATAGCTGAGCTGTAATTGGTTCACTGGCTGAGCGGCAGAAAGGTGTAGGGGTGCTGCAATGGCGATGGCAAGCGATAAAGAGCGCTCAGTACAGTGGCCCAAGGCTAGAAAGAAAGAGAACATGTAAGTCTGGAAAACCAACCCAATGAATCAAAAATCAGGAGAATGAACATGGATTATGGCGTAGATGTTCATTTCATGCCACAGTATGTAGACAACTACAGTTTCTAGTTTTCGATTGGGAGCGCAGTCTGTCTTAGGGTATTGAAATTTAGATCTGGGGATGTTTAAATCTTAGGAAAGGGTTGGGGTCCTCAGCTTTGGGTAATTTCTAAGTAGTTTAGAAGGTGGTGCACAAGGCTGTGTGGGCTGATGTGTGTGTGTTGTGTAGCAGATGCTCTTGATATTGAGATCTTCTCTCAGCTATAACAGATATTGACTGCTATTTCCTTCCTTAATATTCCATTCAGCCTATTGTAAACTTTATATTATCTGACATGGTGAGGTCATGTGACACTGAAGTCCACCGAAGTCCACAATAAAACATGTCATTTGATGTGATGGAACAATAAAACAGTCAGTTAAAATGGAGCCAATGAAATTTTGGATAGCTGATAAGTAGCTTTGTGGTTTCTTGCTTATCTAATGAGTGCTGTAATTGTATGTAACCTTTTGTTGTCGGGCTGCAGTCTAATTCAGGCAGAATTTTGATAAGGCATGGTTGGGTATAGACAGACTTGTTATGGCATAGTCAAGTTCATGCAGAACTGTGTTATGCACAGTCTAATTCAGGCTGGATTGTGCTATGCATGGTCAAGTTCAGGCAGAATTGTGTAATAGCACACTCTAAGGCAGAATTGTCTTGCACAGTCTGGTTCTGGCCTTTTTCGGGCCACTTTACAGTAAGACTATCCTTATACTC
Organism: Phenacogrammus interruptus; assembly: GCA_037974425.1. Classification (NCBI taxonomy): domain Eukaryota; kingdom Metazoa; phylum Chordata; class Actinopteri; order Characiformes; family Alestidae; genus Phenacogrammus; species Phenacogrammus interruptus. The sequence goes on along the minus strand of JBBPCW010000027.1, from coordinate 6,407,837 downwards.
AGTTGTTAATTAGGTTAATTAATAATCATTAACAAGCATTTATAAACAAGTTACAACAGTTGATGCAGACTCACTATTTGGCAACATATGGTGTTTTAATGTCAGTAGCATGTAAACAAATACAATACAAATAGCTGACAGTTTAACGTTCTACCTGAGAAAGCCCAAGCAATGACTGACATCTGAGATCTGCATCTACTAACCTGCATTACTGTATTACAACTGTTATAACTTGTTTATAAGTGCTTATAAATGATTTATAAACTGTCATCAACCAAACAACCAAATTAACATTGTTATAAATCATTTATTAACCATTTTAAGGGTAGTCTTTTTGTAAAGTGTTACAGGCATAATTGTGTAATAGCACAGTCTAGTTGAGTCACAATTGTAGAATAGCACATTTGGATTCAGAAGGAATTGTCTTGTGGCACAGAAACAGGTCTAGTTCTGGCAGAATGTGTTGTGGCTCAGTCGGGTTCTGACAGAATTGTCATGGCACAGCAGAGTTCACACAATTTGGCGAGCTACAGTCGAGTTCACATGCAATTTTGTCGACCTGCAGTCGGGTTAACACACAATTACTTGGACTATAGTTGGGTTCCTCCAAAATTTTGCAGGCGACGGTCGGGTTCAGGCACAATTTTGTTGCACTGTGGTCAGGTTCATGCACATATTTTGGGGCTACACTCAAGTTCAGAAACCACGTTGTTGCATTCGGGTTCAGACATGGTTATACAGCGGGGTTACAGGGCGGCATTGCCCTGCGCATGCATGTTGTGTAGCAGTCACAGACCTGTATCCTCAGGGGAGATGTAGAAGAGCTGTGGAGTGGAAGGAATGTAAACACAGAATAAACTCACACTCCTACTAACACTGCAAACATGCAGGATCTGTACTTACAGGCAGGAGAGCAGAAATGTAGAACTAGATCCAGAGCCAACAGAATTACTGGTAATGCTTCACATAAGGCCTGTATTCTTAAGGCCACATTACACATACATAAGCCATACATACATAAGCCATACATTTTAAAGGTGTATTCCAACCAGTTTAAGTTCTAAAGACTGCTTTACAACTGGCACTGCTTTGGGGCGGCTGGTGACCTGGTGGTTAGGGAGTTGCCACTATGATCATAGGTTTGAATCCCAGAACTTAAACTTGTTGGAATAAACCTTTACAAATCTATGTTTCATGTATGTATATGTGTGGCTTATTCATGTGGCCTTAAGAATACAAAGTTTTTTTTCCCAACAAGTTTAAGTTCTAAAGACTGCTTTACAACTGGCAGCTGGTGGACCAGTGGTTAGAGAGGTGCCCCTATGATCGGAAGGTCATGGGTTTGAATCCCATGACTGCCAGTGGCACCACTGAGGTGCCCTTAAGCAAGTTACCATTCCCACACACTGCTCCCCCGGTCCTGCGTCAATGGCTGAGCCATTGCTTCAGTTGGGTTACATATGAAATGGGTTACATATGAAATGGGTTACGTACAAAAAAAGAATTTATGCTCTAGTGGTAGCCTAGTGGTAGCCGGCTGGTAGCCTAGTGGTTAGGGCACTCACCCTGCGACCAGAAAGTCCGGGTTCGATTCCCAAGACCGCTAGGCACCTCTGAGGTACCCTGAGCAAGGTACCGTCCCCACACACTGCTCCCTGGGCGCTGTGTTCGTAGCTGCCCCCTGCTTCACTTGAAGTGCAGAATTTCGTGCTGTTCACACTGTGTGCAGTGGTGTGTTCACGTATGACAAATGGTCACTTTCACTTTCACTTTACTGTGCTTTAGTGTGGACTTCTTTACTTATTTGCTTTACTTTAGACAAATTTGATGTCCTTTCACCTTAGCAAACGTTACAACTGTCGGATCCTTGTCAGATTAAGCCTTTATAAATGTTTTGGTAGGTTTTTTATCATTTAAAAAAATATGCTTGTGCCATGTAGAATTATGAATACAGGTGTTAAATGGTGTTAATCTGTTTACTGGGAGTAGCTAGAACTGCATCCTGATGCCAGTGCTGGCTAGTGTGGTGGGAGTGAAAGAGGGTCCAGAGAGAGTGAGGCCAGTTCTGCTTCCTGGACCCCTAACCAAGGATGGCTTGTGGTCTCCTTCTGATAATGGAGCCAATAGGACAGTTGTGTCACTTGGGAGCATTCAGATGGAGTTTTGTTGTGGGACAGCTGGGCAGTTTTGTCATGCTTGCTAAACCGATAAAACCATGCTGCAGCTTTTCGTGCAAGTAATAATGAACTTGAGCAAGGGCTTAACTCGCTGAAACGATGATTCAGAGTTGCTGTAAACAATAAGAGAATTTAATTCAGCCCAGTCTAATAACAATAGAAGCTACAGAAATAGAAGTCTGTAGCCTAACACTGCAAGTTTTGACCATTGCATCATTTTTTTTTAACAAGAAGCTATTTATAGTGTGATTATCATACCATTTAAAATATATACATAAAATAATAGAATAATAGACATGGCTCTATAGAATAATAGTCTATGGGAGACCCTGAGTTACTTCTGGAAGTCATAAGTGAGCTGTGTTGTCCGGTTGAACATGCTGTTAAGATATTAATGTGAGCTCATGTGCTGCTTTGCAGAATCGAGTGGAAATAAACGACGTGGAGCCAGAAGTGTTCAAGGAGATGATGTGTTTCATCTACACCGGCAAGGCACCCAACTTGGACAAGATGGCTGATGATTTACTCGCTGCTGCTGACAAGGTGACAAAGTGCATGCAGACTTAACCCACTGCAAGTAACATTCTCTAACAAATAAACATACCAGGAGAACGGATGAAAAAAATATAAAATAGGAACTTATTCACAGACCCAGGCTAAAACCTGTCAGCAAATTCTATCCACGAACAATCAGATTTACACTTATATCTTCTGCTTACTTCTGATTTATTTCATACTCAGTTTTGTGCTCAGTTTTTGTTTTCAGGTTAGCACTGGGGCTACGAAGCTAACATTGCTGACAAACAGTAGAGCAGTAGAAAAAAAAGTCAATAGTCACCCAAATATTTTTTTCCCAAAAATGCATCCCCATCCTGCTCAAAGCACATTAAATTAATTACATTTAAATAAACTAAATAAATAAAATAACATTTTATCTAGTGTATTTAGTAATCACATCACTAAAAAGTGCAAATAAAATGAAAATGTATGTATCTACTGCCATAAAACCCACATTTGTAAAGTCTGTTGGCCTGAACTTACCTGAATTTTTTTTTTTTATTCCTGAACAAATATAGTCTACCGATCAGAACAATTTAGTATCAGCTTTTTTGCATGGATGTGGGAAAGGTTGCTTATGAAATTGCTTTGTGTGTGTGTGTGTGTGTTTGTGTTTGTGTTTGTGTTTGTGTTTGTGTTTGTGTGTGTGTTTGTGTGTGTGTGTGTGTGTGTGTGTGTGTGTGTGTGTGTGTGTGTGT
>JBBPCW010000027.1:6365920-6379825 GCA_037974425.1 Phenacogrammus interruptus | reverse complement strand
GCGTGGGGACAGTACCTTGCTCAGGGTACCTCAGTGGTGCCTAGCGGTCTTGGGGATCGAACCCGGACTTTCTGGTCGCAAGGCGGATGCCAATACGAATATGTGTGTATTAACCCGTTCATCAAGTGAAGCAGCAGCAGCCAAGCAGTGTGTGGGGACAGTGCCTTCCTCAAGGGTTCCTCAGGGGTGGCACCAGCGGTCCTGGGATTTGAACCCACAACCTTCTGAGGCAATTCCCTAACCACTAGGTCACCAGCTTCCACAAGTGCTTGTAGCGTGGCTTCCCTACAGCCACAGCATGAATTTTTCAGTTGCAAAATTCCGCCTTAAGCCTACAATATCCATATAGTTTCCTTGCTGTCCCCTGTTTGCTGCAAACAGCACGTCGTGTTTTTGCAGGATTTTTTTCAAAAAGCGACATTCAGCTGGACTTCGAGACTGCGACTTTAACACATTCATCCAACTTCAGTTCGGCTTGGCTACCAGGGGAGCGACGGAAAGATGTTATTTTCTTTTTGTGTGTGAGAGGCAGGGTGAAAATTGCGAGTTGGGGAATGGCCTATCTGTCCCTACAGTGCAGTTATGCTGATTCCGTTTTCTTGAGCGAACCATTCTGCAGAGCCAGCTCCGTTTGAGACTCGCCTTTATCTCTCACTTAGTTTGCACTGCTGAAAACAAAGAGCAGGTGTGTGTGCGCGAGAGAGAGAGAGAGAGAGAGTGTGTGAATTAATGAAAAAAGAAATGGACAGCCACTCCAGTCCATAACAAGAAGCAAGGTGAGCATGCGAGAAATCTTATAAAGAAGGGCTTTGTCTCTGATGTCGTCTTCATTTGATGTTCTTTCACGCGCCTTTCCTAGGAGAATGAGCTCGCTGCATGTGTGTGAGGAGTAGATGTCTGTGTGCATTGATTTTGGCCCTTTTCTCTTCATCCTGTGTGCTTACTTTTTTAGCCAGACCACACGGCATGTCCTTTAGTTCTGATCTGAGGGCACAAGTCCTTTAGTCCAGCAGTGATTCATGCAAACTCTAATCCAAAGCCACAGGATAAAAAAGTCTCTCTTTTTAAGGCTTATTCTTCTGTGAAATTAGCGTCATTTCACACTTACCATTTAGCGTTTATCCATATTTCCAGTCATGCATCACACTTTACTTCTTCACAACTCACAGCGGCGAGATTAATAGATTAGAGGAGAGAGCGGCCCTTTCACTGGGTGACGGAGCACCTAGCTGCTTTTTTCACCATGGTAATGCATTTATACTGATAAATATATAATAATATAAGAAAAATATATAATAAGAATCAGAAAACTTTATTGATCCTGGAGGAAATTGCTTATGCTATGACTGCCAGTCACACAGAGATATGAACAATATAAAATATGAAGTCTAAATAAGTCCAATAAAAAAATCTGTAGAAAAAACTCAATATGAAATACATTATTCTATGTAAACAAATGCTGGGTGTAAATTCTACAGATAAGTAATTAAGTGCAATTAAGTGAATGATACTAATGATGGTTGTGAGTACATTATAGCATGTAGTAGAAATAAGTAGTATATAAGTAATATTGTAATAAAGTAATAGTAATGATATTTCACATGGTAAGACTATTGCACATCAGAAATTGTATAATGAAATGTTCTCATTTAGAACATTTCTCATGATACTCCACATGATAAGGTCACGGTTCGGTCTGCTTTTCAGTTCTTGTACCCTGTTTTCTGTTCATGTTTTTGAGGACTTTATTTTTTTTTTCATTTTCTGTGTTGTTTGTATCACGTGTTTTCTGTTATCACCTGTTTGTGTTCTGGTTTCATGTTTAGTGCTTGTCACGTGTTCTTGTGCTTCACCTGCCTTATGTTTCGTTCTGATTGTATCTTGTATTTAAGCCCTGTTTTGTGTTACATACACCATGTGTCCATCGTCTCTGATCGTCTTTGAGCACCTTGTTTTGTCACGTTGATGTCTAGTTTTCCCTGCCTGTATCTCGTTCACGTTCCTGACGGCCCTCGTGCCTATTTCTGTTGTTTTGCTATTTTTTCTTTAATAAACGTATCTGCATGGATCTCTGCTTCCCTGCCTGTTCCATGCCCAGAGGAAGCTCATGGTCGTGGGCTTGCGCCCCGGACCCTGACACTATTGCACATACCATGTGCACAGTGTTTTGACAAGAACACTGCACAATATTGCACATGGTAGACTTTTGCACATCATTGCAAGATTATAATAATGCATATAGTGATACTAATGATAGTGAAATAGACCCAGTAAAAAAAATAGAAAACTATGGCTATAATACTCATAAACCTGGCTAAACCCTGCTAAAGTTAAATTAGCACTATTATAGCAGAAAGTAGCTACCAATATCAATAACATGCTACCATTACTTTAGACATATAGCTACCGTAGTCAGAGCTTTAATATTAGAACAGCTAAATGTAGCATTGTCATTTGTAGCTATTAAGTTAGCAAACAAGCTAGCTTCTATTTAGATACAATACTAATTTAGACATGTAGCAACAGTAGTCATAGTTTTAACATTAGGAGCTGTCTTTTAGTCATTTTAGTTCATTTTCCTTTTTTACTTATTGAACAGCGTGCCTGCTGTAGATGGAATGTGTCCAAGTGAAGATCAGATTAATGTGATGGTCCGTTACATCTTTCTCACGGAGCTTTATCTCTCCTTAATGTCCTCATCTGCATACATTGAGCACGCCCGGCCAGTCAGCCCGGGCTGCCTTGCAAGTTTTGCACTGGATGTTAAAAGAAACTCCCTAGTATTGCTTTTGAGTGCAGGCCTATTGTGAGAGTGTTGCTACTATTGCTGATTTAGTAGAACTTAACAATTTGCAGGTGTGTGTGTGTGTGTGTGTGTGTGTGTGTGTGTGCTCAAGCATTGTTTAATTTGCACATCTCATGACTCTCCTTTTGTTTCTCTGTTCTAACAAATGAAAATACTGTGGGCTGCAGGTGTGTGAAAAATTAATTATGATGTAATCTTTATCTTTAATAATAATAATAAGCGATGCTTATTTTGGATAATAACCAAAGCACCTGATATTTTTTTAGATATTATTCTCACTAGTAGCTGCATGGAAAATTTTTTAAATTTTAATTAAGGTTATTTTTGTGCATGCATTTTGCATTTTAGCAACAGAAAAGTGGGAATAAAAAAGCTGATACAAATTGAATGTAACTATAATCATTGTGTAATAGGGTTGTTAAAGTCATCACATGAAATTAAGATTTTTTAGCATATTTTGTACCATCAGCCATCCGTGGATATCCAGGTCTGCTTCTGCTAAGAAAGAATCTGTTGACTGTAGCACTCTCAAATACGGTAAAGTGGCCTCTTACAGTCACAAATGAACGCACCACATTCTTTTTCTGCATTTCACCCTTTCACCAAGGGAACCAGTGAGCTGCCCAGGGAGTGGTGTGTGGGGAGAGTACCTTGTTCAAGATTACCTCAGTGGTGCTACTAGCAGTCCTGGAATTCAAACCCACAACCTTCTAAACACAGGTGCAACTCTCTAACCACCAGACCACCAGCCTCCCCAATAGATTTTAAATGGCATAAATGGCTAATGTGCACAAACAAAAGCCACAGCAAAGTGAAAAGCTCCAGTTCTCTATGAGAGCCTTTAATGTAACTTGTGTACTTTCGCTTAATCAACAAAACGTAATTTGACCAGGGATATCAACAATTTTCACTTGACTCTACACTCATTGGGTGGTTCACGGAGCCCCTGCTGCTCTCAGCGTATCAGTGAAGAAAATTGCTGGCCGTGTTCACTCTGTGAAATCGTGGTTTTGCTGAGTTAATAGAAATTACATTAGTTTTATGTTCAGGTTCATGAAAACTGAGAGCTTGATGTACTAAACCCTTTGCATTAGTTTCAGATGCAAATTAGAAGCATTCTGCTTTTTACCATCAGAATAAAACAGCTTAAACTCTTGGAATTAGATGTGTGAGAAGATGTAGTGCAGTATATGCTGCCATGCTGCTGCAATTTGCATGCAGTCAGTGTTATACAGCTCCGGAGAAGAAAAATAAGAGACCCCTGCAATTTGTTTTTAAAACAGCATCTCTGAGTTTGACTACTATTCCATGCCAGAGTCTGTTAAATTTCATACACAAGCACCTCATTCTGCTTTATGAGGTAATGATTAGTGATCGCCTGAATCAAATCCTATTTAATGAGGAAAAGTATAAAAACACTGCTGTAATCAACACTCTCCTCTTGCAGTGTGACTAGTTGGATGTTAAAACACGACTAGAAGTTTGTCAAATGTGATTATTTCCATTTTGTTAGAGTGAACAAGACATTTGTTTCCTTTGAATTACTTAAGTTCTATAAACACTGCATCATTTCTCTTATTTTAATGTGTTGTCATTTTCTTAAAAACTAAGGCAAAACTGTTCAGTTCAATACTTTCACCTATAAAAGATACAACCTGATAAACTGTACATTTTTGCAGTGCTCTCTTTATTTTTATTTCCTGGAGCTGTATTTCTGTTTTCTTTGTTCTCCTGGAGAATGCGTTAGTGTGTACGAATTTTACTTATAAACACCTCTATCTCTTCGTCACTGATCTTTCATTTTACTAAAAGATTTACAGAGCCTTTTAAACTGCACTTCAACGTTGTAGTTAGTCAGGGAGCATTTTTGTGATAAGTTTCAGTCTTAGTGAAGTGAAAGTGAAGTGAAGTGAAAGTGAAAGTGATTATTCGGTCATACGTGAACACACCACTGCACACAGTGTGAACAGCACGAAATTCTTCCTCTGCATTTAACCCATTCACCAAGTGAAGCAGGGGGCAGCCAGGAACACAGTGCCCAGGGAGCAGTGTGTGGGGACGGTACCTTGCTCAGGGTACCTCAGTGGTGCCTAGCAGTCTTGGGAATCAGACCTGGACTTTCTGATCGCAGGGCGAATGCACTAACCACTAGGCTACCAGCTGCCCTAAAGTATAGTATATCGAAAGTTAAATGTAGGTGCGTTGTGGGTGCATATTGCAGTCCCATTAAAGAAACATGTCTCTCTCTGTTTTTGCAACGTGAAAATAACATTATTGAATTATTAATTGTTTAGCAGTTTAACCAATTATGGATTTATGTACTAGCACTAAAACATGTAAACCAAAACCACAGTGAAAACCTTAGACCAGTTGGATTGTAGCAGTCATCCCTGTGAGATCCTCATGCATCCCTACTTCTGAGGAGTATCAATAGAAGTCTGTGCTCCTTCTGCTCACAATTAGAATTAAAAAGCTGGTATGTACGTGCATGCGCATTTGTGTGAGGGGGAGTATGAATACGGCATGCCTGAATGTCATCGCTCCCTGTCCCCCATGGCTCGCTCTGCTGGGGAGCCACTCTCCCAGGGTGCTGTGCGTTGCCGCTGTGGCCCACTGAGATATTGGGAAGTAAAAATAGAGATGGCAGCGAGCTGATGATATTTGCCCATCCCACCTGCCATTACTGCAGGCCGTGTTTGCTCTCCACTGCCGAGCGCTGAAACACAGGGAGGATATTAAAAGAGAAGCATTTTGTAGGAGGCATTTTTCACAAACCTCACCGTTAACCCCCCTTTCCCTCGCTCCCCCCACCCTCCAAGTACCATGTAAATACAGAAGAAGAGGAGGAAAGAGGCACAAGCAGAGAGAGAATGAAAAGGAGAAAAAAAGATTGAGCCGTGGACAAAAGTAATCGGAGGTGTGGGTCAGGGAGGGACCAGGCCCAGAGAATGGAGAGAATTGCTTTGAGGAGATCAAACAATGACTGGAGAGAGAGAGAGAGCGAGAGATGTTCAAGGACTGATGGGAATTGTTACATTGACTGATGGGGCAACTGAAATGAAGGAAAAGCAAAAAATAGGAAGAAATAAGAAGTTGAGATTGAAATGGTGGTTTATACACACATTATATATATATATATATATATATATAATTGGGTGAGAGTTCTCATTGGTGAGAGCTTCTCATTGGTGAGAGCTTCAGTATTGATGGAATAGATTTTTTGCTGGAGGAAGTTGGTTAAAAAGCAAAAAAGTGACTACAGTATGCATTGAAATAAATAAATAAATGATTAGAGGAAGAATTAAATTAGGTTGATAACCGGTTTTGGAGCATTTCTAATATAGTAGCTCTCTACTATAGAATGACTGATGGGTAACTGAAAGTGTAACAGAATTAAAATACTGTTATGAACTATTTTGAAGCAGCTGAAACATACTCCAAAATTGTCCAGATTTGACATTTCAAAGACACTCGTTTATGTTTTGCAATTAGTGTAACAACAGAACTCTATTGTACTATTATTGGTGCATTAGTGAAACCTTGATTTCCTCAACAAGTTCATTAAACAAGCCTACCAACGCTCTGACCATAAATGTGTGAAAGGGGCATTTGGCCGAGGCTCTTATATCGACAGACTTACAATCATTAGTTACAGGGACAGACCCCCTGGAGCAACTGAGGGTCTTGCTCATTGACAGAAGGGGGTGATTTGAACCTGCATCTTTGTGGTCTTCAGGTTCAGAGGCAAGTGTTTTATGCACTAGACCACTACCACCCCACAACTACAAAAATGTCTGCTTTTGTAGCTGTTGTTGCAAAATACAGAACACTGGCGAACCTTTGAAACTGCAGAGAACAAACTCAGCTTTCAAACCACCTAAACTTAGAGTATGTTATTAATTTCACATTATATTTATTTTGTATTTGTTTGAAAGGTCACACTGTTAGGAACAGATCAAGTATAGTAATTTTCTTATTTAATCTCACCCTGCCTTGCAGACACTGCACACATCCGTGACTGACTCATCTAGTTATAGAGACTTGTGTGCTTTATCAGTTTATTCACTTGGATTTTCACCTGTAATTGTCTTTCTCCTTTCCTGTCACCGAAGAACAAGTACTGATGAGGCCCAAGCAAGTTTTGAGAGCTTAGGCATGTTCAATGGGAATGTTTTCTCTTAGAAGTTTTATCTTATTACAGCCGTACCACAATAGCCGCTGTGTAGATCATTGTGTTAACTAGCTAGCAATGTTAAAAAAAGAAAACTGCTTAGTACAAAACCCCACTGTAAATAACTAAGACATGAATGGGGTCCGAATGCATATCGTAAGTTGTGGGAAGGAGAAAACCATGTCGTTTCCACACCATGATCTCCTGGCCGTGATTTGATGGGCATAAAGTTCCCGAGCCTTGCACCACACATTTCCCACACCTTTGTAAACCGTAGCTGTTATTTTTAATACTCTTTTCAGCTTGTTTGTATATTTATTCCTAAAAAGCATGTCTTAAACAAAAAACTGAACCTGAATTATCCAAACAGTGTGACATTTCATTCAAAATAAATACAATTTGGAAGTAATAATAAACTCTTAGTGTATGTTTTGTATGTATTTTGACAATTTTTAAAAAACTTTTTGCCTTTTCTTTAATGCGTATCCAGTCCAGTCCATCAAGCAGAATGTGTATTGAACTATTAATTATTTATCAGGTACCACTTAACCTTCTGCTCCCTGATACTGTACCCCTTCAATTTAATTATCAAATAAAATCATCAAATGAGTCAACCAGTCAGGCATCTGCTGTATGGGAAAAGTCGAGTGCCCGGTATTCTCTGGGCTCATTCGGGCGTTAAACAGTGCTGGGTGAGCGGCGGTGTGAAAGGATGCCCTGGAGAAAGCTGAGATCCTGTCTCATGTCGGTGGGAGTGACGCGTGACTTGAGGGAGAGAATTAATACACAGGGATTTGGCTATGACTGAAGCGGGATAAAAATGGAAGAAAAATGCTTGAAAAGCCATCAATAAACATCAGTTCGGCTCTCTGAGCGCTTGAGTCTTGCCCCAGAAAATCTCCCGGGAGACTGTACCAGTGCTTAAAGTTAAAGCTCTTGGCTCGATGGACAATGACACAGTAGTAGCGTAGGCTCTCTTTAGAAGAGACCAGAACTGTATCTTCTGTCCAACAACAGGGTAAAAAAAGAAAAAAATTAAAACAACCTTAATTTATTAATTTGTGTTTATTTTTGGACAAATCCTTGATGTCTTGCAGGGGCTATTAAATTTGCAGGTGGTGTTGAACAAAGTGCAGAAAGGGCAGAGAGAGCGTGGCCCATGGTGACCGCTCTGGCCCGTGGCCATGCTTTCCTGCGGATGAAGGTCGCTGCTGGCGTCCACGGCTAAAAGCTGTTCGGCCGGTCCTGCGCGCGCTAATAGAATTAGCGTGCCATCTGTTAGCATGCGGCGTGCCAGCCCGGAACCCCTGCTAATTATGATACAATATCAAGAGCAAATGGCAGACGTCTCCTTAATATTCCCTCAGCAAATGCACCAGGGAGCCCTGAGTGGATACCAATAACAGCAGAGATATTGAGGAAGAGAGAGTGTGAGAGAGAGATGAAGATATAAAAATAAGGGAGATGGGAAATGGAGGAAAGACAAATACTGAAAGAAGCACTAAAAGTGAAGAGAGGTGGGGAATGGAGGGAAAGATAAATACAGAAAGAAGAAAAGTGAATGGAGAGGAAGGAATAGGTAGTGAGAAAAAGGAAAGGGAAGCAAAGAAACAAAGCAAAGAATAAAAAAAGGATGAGAAGAAAGTGCTGCTTAGCTGCAGAGCCAATATAACACATAGGAAACATGAGGTAAGACTGGGAATTTTTCAGGGAAGAACGTTTTTGCCGGTTGACTGGTGGCGGCCGCAGCCCTCCACTTCCCTAATCAAGCAGCATGTCTTGTAAGCATATATTTCACTCAAGCCCACAAATATGTTTAGTGGCTTAGTCATGTTGCCAGGCGACAGTTGCCGGGGACGGCAGGTCTCTCCGTGCAGCCCGGCGACAGTGCTGGTGCCAGCCATGAAATCTTTTGAACAGAACAGTCTGCAGTCTGGTGCTCTGACCGCCGTGCAAACGTTCTGGGGCCACCACACTTTTTCAAAGTCTCGTTTCTAGGGGGAATAAGTTTTACTTCGTAACTTTCCATACAAATGTTCTACTCATTCTCATTTCTTTTTAATTAGACTGCTCCAACTAAATGGCTGTTCGTGAGCTCATTTTAGATGTACTTACTTCTGACCAGGAATGAAGAATTGAGGAAAAATTACAGATCAAGACGGTATGAGTTTCCTAGTTAAGAAGCATATACATACACAAAGGCATTTGGTCTAAGATGCCAAAAGACGCTATAAGTAAAGAAGGTTGGTAGGTTTCAAATCTGTTTGTTTTAATTTGTTAAAAACACATTAAAATAGTTTTTAAAAATCTGAAAAGGAAACCCATGTTCGTTGGGAGAGCAAGCAGCGACGGAGTAACTTTCTGCCAGGTCTAATCAAACATACTGAGGGCCGACTATGGCCAGACAACCACACTTTTGGAAATCCTGATCTTTGGGTATCTTCTCAAATCATGTCTCAAAACCCAATGGCTCATATCCTGGCTTAACATGCACTATATGGATATTGTGTCGCCTGACCCTCACACTAAAAGGAACTTTAATGACATTAACGCATTCAAATACATAGACTTTAATATGGAATTCGTCCTGCTTCTTGGAAGGCTTTCCACAAGATTTTGGAGTTTCTCTGAGAATTTATGCCCATTCATTCTGTAGAGCATTTATGAGGTCAGGCACTGGTGTTGAACGAGAAGGCCTGGCTTGCATTCCAATTCGTCTTAAAGATACCAAACTCATCCAACCATGTATGGAGCTTGCTTTGTGCACTGAGGGATGCTGAATATAGATGAGGATCTTCCCCAAAATGTGTCCACTACATTGGAAGCATGGCGTCCTAAATGCCTTGGTATTCTGAAGCTTTAAGTTTAAGCTCTTCACTGGAAGTAAGAATCCTGAATCCTGAATAACAGGTGTGTCCCTATACTTTTGTCCATATATTGTGCCTGAAATAAGCCATAAAAGAGTTGGATCTGGTGTACATGTGTCTAAAGTAGTTGATTGAGAAACACTGCTGAGGAAGGTTCTACATAGAGTTCCTGGAATACCTCTAATCTGCATATTCCATTTTTGTCAAAGCTCTAACGCAGCTATTATGACTCATGAAGGTCCTGTTATTTAACATGATTGAGAAACGCGGCTCTACTGGAGTTTGTGATTATTATTCTCGTACTCTGCGCTCCACTTGACCTGCTTTTCTTTCCTCATCTTTAAACCAGCAGGCACCATCATGGTTTAGCCAGTTTCCTCATTTGCAGAGTTTTCCTGCAGCTTGTTTTGCGAGGCTAGGGTGACCTTGGAGCAGGTATGGGCAATGAGTTTTGGAGAGCTGCTCATTAGCTGACAGTACAGTTTGTTTCATCATTGTCCGGGGATGAAAATGATTCCATTATGCTCGCTGTGTGCCGTCCTCTGTCACTCTAACGAACCGTGGGCCGTTGTATCCCTCACGCTGGCACAACAGGTGCGCAGTTGCCACCACAGCCACGGCCGGTAATGGACAGCTCTCCGCAAGCTGTGGCTTACGGAACTTTCTGCTCGGCAGTGAAGAACAGGTTACGCAGTTGTTGTTTTTCATCGCAAATAACCTCAGACCGCTTTCAGCAGAGAGGAAAAGAACAGATTTTTAAAAACTGTTGTTTTATAAGTCTTAGAAATATAAAGCTGAGTTTGCAGCACATATTCCACTTTTAGTTTTACTCCCTTAGTCCGCTTCTTAGTATTTTTGGAGGATGGTTGTGTGGTCATAAGTATTTACATGGCTATTTCTAACTTACTATCCCTGAATTGAACTCTTTTTATAGGTATTCATTTCTTATAATTAAGAACATATGCTGGGTTAAACTGACACAGTATCTCTGGTGTACATTGTCTCATCCAGGATTGTCCAAAAATATATTTACTTAGAGCCATCACTGGTATATTTTTACCTGTTTAGTTGGGTTACTGTGTTTTTGCAATATTATGATCTTCTTTTACTTCATAAAGCAGCTTATTAGTTCAACCAGACCTGTTCAGTAAAGATAACCTATTAAATAATAATAAAGATTTGATTTTAGTTCAGCTGGTCATTGATATTCTGCCATGCTCTAAAGCAAGAATCATCTGTATTCGGCGCACAGACTCTGATAAAGGCGTCTGTGTCGGCGTTCTTGTTAACTTTGTAATCCTATTTATTGGGAAGTTTGTAGCACAATGTCGTTTTCCCCCTCTGTGCTGTCAGAGTGTTAAAAACTGATTTCTGACTGCAGCTACTTCATGGTTTGACTGTACTGAATCCGATTAAGGAGAGGGAAAGGTGAAAGCGTCGGCTGCAAAAAATCGGCTCCCACTGGAACGGATCCTGAGAAAGTAGCAAGTTTCTCTGTTTTTTTTCCCTGTCTGACCATTTGAGCTGATTGGGTTATCCCCCCTCAAGGTAAAGGCTCTCTCTGACAGCATGCGGGGCCTAAGCCGTCTGTCAGATGCCTGTCTGTAATTTGTGATTACAGCACGCGCGAAGGGGGTGGCAGAGATTAATTCAATCCAGCGCTTGTATCTGATTGCCTGCATTTGCATATTAATGAGAAAAATTCTGAAATGTTTTTTTTTGGCCTTCCTTGGTCCCATCCTTTCTTCAGCAGGTGGGGAAGCAGAAGACGGATTTAAAAGTGAGTGTGTGGGAAAAACGTGATATTTACAGCACTTGCGTCTGGCGATTTGAGGTCAGTGTCTGCTTGCGCATGGATTTGCATATATTTGCATGCGGAATAAGGCTAGGTGCACAAGGCGCTTATAGTCGGACTCCTGTGTTCATTTACTTACTTTTAAGTGTGTGTGTGACTTTGGGTGGGATGGGGGTGTGCATGATAGAGTGAGGAAAGATGGGGGCCTTTATTAAGCAGATAGAATGTGGGATTGTGCAGTGGGATAAGAATAAATAAGCAAGGGCTAAGAGGTAAGCGCACACATTACACACACAGGTGACAGAAAGATCTTTTCATTTCTTTCGAATGACCAGTTCAAACAATTCACTCTCGTGGCAGGGCAGGGGTGTGAAGCAGACTGACTGATTGCCTGTAAATACAGGACTTTGGAGAAAACCGAAGACAATGTATCAAGCTACACATGCTGTGCAAAGGTGTTTAACCCCTATTTAACCACTATAAGGCAGCTGGTGGCCTAATGCTGAGGCAGTTGCCCCTGCAGTCAAACTGTCGTGGGTTCGAATCCCTCCCTGGGGTACCCCTTGTTGGTGGCAGCCCTCTGCTTCACTTGGAGAATGAGTTCAACGCAGAGAAAGACTTTCACAAAGTTCACACTGTGCTGTGGTGTGGTGTGTTCATGTGTGACCATAGGGGGGATTACTTATGACACTTTTGTGCTGCTTCACTTTATTTTAACAGACTGACCCTTAAAATAAAATAATAGTGTTAATGTTTTTTGTAAGAAAACATTTAGTGATGAAAATGACTAACTAAAAAAAGTATCCTGTTCAGGACAGCGCTTTAACGAGGATACAGCTGGCCTCTATCTTTGAATCATGAAAGACATTCACCTTTTCTGGACAGAAGACCTGATCAGACTGTGAATCTGAAGGTATTTGTGCAAATGAAGGCCAAAGAAGATCATAGACATGCTGAAAATAAGAAAAGGCTACGAATTAATAATAATATCCAAGTGTTTGGATATCCCAGTCAGCAAGGGGATGTGTGTGGGAAGCCACAGAGAAGCCAATAATCTGTTTCAAAGAGCTCAGAGTCTGGTGGTGGGGGCCTTGTGGGTAGGATACTTGCGTCGGGACCAAGAGGTCATTGGTTCGAATCCTACCTTCAGCATACCACCTTCCTGAGTAAGACCCTTAACCCCAGGTTGCATCAGGGAGACTGCCCCCTGTAGTTAGGAAATGGAAGTCACTTTGGATAAAAGCATCTGCTAAATGCTGTAAATGTAAGTGAGTCAATGATTTAAAGAGCTCTGTACATAACTGGCTTGTATGCAAGGTTAACTAGAAACCATTGCTATAAATACACATGAAGTGCCAGAAAGAGCTAAAATGTGGAATAAGGTTTTATGGTTTGATGAAACGAAATGGAAATGTGTTCAGATCTTTAATTTAGGACTGTACAACTCCAGCTTAGGGAGTTAGTATTTTTATTACTATTTCTTGTGTAAACAAAATATTAAAGGCAGAATTGTTTATTTCTTCTGTAGCATATGACTGGAGTTAATGACATGACTGGGAAATGCCATTTAATTTCATGTTTATATTTTTATTATAAGCCTAAGCGCCTTCCTAAGCCCATGTTCTGTTTTCCCCAAACACTCTACACACCTGACTGAGCCCACGAGGAGCTTGTTAATTAGTTAATGAGCTACTTCAGGTGTGTCAGACACACACATTAAGTGACAGGATTAATGTGTGTGTAGGTTTGGGTCGCCAGGACTGGAAACCCCTGCTCTGTGGGATCGGATCTGTAGAGTTTTTGGCTCCACGCCAGTCTTAAGTGGCGTTTCACTTTTTTATTTCTCTCCGTTTCTGTTTCTCTTATTCCCCCTTTCTATCGTTCGGTCCATTTTAGTTTCTCTCTCTCTCTCCTCATTCTAACTCTCTCTTTCTCCTTCTCCTTTTCTCACTTTCTCTAATCTCTCTCTTTCTCTTTCAGTTTCTCTCTATCTCTCTCTCCCTCCATTCCTCTCTCTCCTCTCTCTTTCTCCATCCTGCCCCTCCTCCCTATATCTCCTTGCTTACAGACCTCTGTGTGGTTTGGCTTGAACTGGTCTGCAGCTGCAGTGATGTTTAAGGGTGGCTCTGATTTGAAAACACACCCTGCTTTATCATTTGTTTACTCCACCTTTCTGCAAATGGTGTCCAGCCTCTGTGTGTGTGTGTGTGTGTGTGTGTGTGTGTGTGTGTGTGTGTGTGTGTGTGTGTGTGTGTGTGTGTGTGTG
>JBBPCW010000027.1:6321913-6332888 GCA_037974425.1 Phenacogrammus interruptus | reverse complement strand
GACCTGAACTGTTTGAAATTCAATTAAATAAAGCTTGAAACATTGGGGTGTTCTAAAACTTTTGACCGGTAGTGTACCTGTAGCCTAGTGTTTTTCCAGCCTGTAGGGTTGGTATGGGGATGGGTGATAACTGCACCGTAATGTTTTCCAGAAAGTGGGGAGGGGTGCTGGGTGGGGTTTGAGTTACAGCCGTAGGATAGTGCTTTGGGGAGGGGGGCACGCTGCACATGGTGTCTCGTGTGTGGGGGTGGGGGTGATATAATGGTTCTGGCACCCATGTTGAAAACCCTGATGTCTGATTGGCCACCATGAGTAACAACGTAAACTTTCACTTGCTATCGCTGAAATGTTGCTGCTGATTGAAATATTTCACCTCTTGTTAAAAGAGTTTATTTTGACATCCAGGGGAGCTGTTTTCAGAACAAGGGTAAGCGCGTAGCTGCTTCCATACCAAACATACCACATTACTAAAAGCCTTTCTATAGTTATGTTCTTTTTTAATTTTATTATTAGTGGTTTTACACACTATTTAGTGTGGTAGTGTGCAGTTCGGGACACAGCCAAAACATACATTACACGCCACATGAAAAATCATTATTCTAAACTTTTTAATGGAACTAGAATGGTTCTTCTGTGGCATCCTACAAAGAACACTTTAAGGAACCCTATAAAAGACATGGACAGTCCAAAGTCAGTCCTTTTGAGGGCTATTTGTTGGTTTTGCTTTTGTATCAGAGTATTCATTTTATGCACATTGTCCACTGATGATTATGGAATATGTGATTCAATTTCATAAAGTGTAATATTCTGTAGCCTATGTGTGCATCTTTGTCAGAACAAACACATTATTTAATAGCTCTAATACTGTTTTATCATGTTAGGCCTTTGAATATCTGTAAAAGAAAGAGCAGATTCATTTTTAAGTGTCATGTTAGCTACACTGGAGCACAAGTTGAAGATTGAAAAGTTGAAATATTAGTTCTGCTCAGGGTAAAATATGTCCTGACAGTAATAACTTTATAATGTTGTTCTAAAAGTATATTACATACCTACAATAGCGCCGAAGTTGGCTAGTTGTAATGGCTCTCGAATGGGGATGTGTGGAACATGTCTGTTGTGCACTCTGCAGAGCAGGACAATCTCGATTAGCCAATCATTTTGTTAGTGGATGGCTGAAACTCTGCTGCCCGGATAGCTGTTAAAGCTGTGGGGGGGTTTTATCAGCACAACTGCCTGGTGAAAATAGATGCCAGTAATTACGTTCTGCTCTCTCTTATTTTTACACTGACACACTCCCTCTCCCTCTCTCTCCTTTTGCCCAAATCCCTGTAGATAATAAAAGAAACCCAAAACTGGACAGGAGATTTCTTACATTATCTAAGAAACGCCTGGAGCCTGAACGTGAGTGCTTTCATTTGGACTTTTCATTCCAGTAACCTTCTCCAAAACTTTCTTCTCCTCTCTCTGCCTCCCTTGTCTCTCTATATTCTCTCCTTTCCATGCTCCCATTCTTCTTCCGTGTGCTGTGTGCTCTTGCTTTCCTTCCCTTGACTTCAGAGGACTTCATCAAAAAATCAAAAAACACTCTCTCAAGGTTACGCTGACACCGGTGACGATGTCAAGGAAGACACCTTGCATGACAGGTTGTCGTGCCTTTAAATTTCAAAAAGTTTTGTGATGTTTTGAAATCAGGAAACTCATTGGCTGAATGCTCCTTATTGTGCTCAGATTGCTAGTTTTCAAGGTAGACAGGTGGAAAAGGGGTTTTAATATCAGCAGTCCAGACTGAACACAAACCATTAAACCTGTACTGAAGTCCTCAGGGACATACAAAAATAAAAAATCAAAACCATTATACACTCTTTTTAGATGTCTGCATCCTTTAGAGGGCTATGAAATACATTCAACGTTTCATCGTTTTTCTCCCCATTTTCCACTCTCATAGCTCTGCAACCTTAATACACACAGTTTTTTTTGTTTAGTTTACATATATGGATAATATGGACTGGACTGAGGAGTGGATGGTTTAAATACCACACCAGTTTTCCTGCTGTTTTTCCTGCTACTTTATTTAAAAAAGCAGGGAAACTTTGGTCCCACCAATTTTGAAAAGGTTGGGACATCAAATGTGAAGTTTGTACATTTTTAAAATATTTGTTGTTTAGTTTTTTCTATTTTTAGAAAATATATGCTAATTTTAAACTTGATGCCAGCAAGACATTAAAAAAGCATGTTCACCATCTCTTCTTTTAACAACAGACTATAAATGTGTGGGAACTGAGGATTCCAGTCACTGGAGTTTTATAAATGAAATGACTCATTGTTGCCTGATGTCCTAATTTTTATTTCATAATGCACCAAATGTCCAGTTTAGGACCCTGAAAACCACTATGTCTGGATGGTAGCATGTACTGCTCCAAAATCTGTATATCTCTTTTTGGTTTAATTGTGCCTTCCCAGATGTGCAAGCTACTCTTGCCATGTGCACTAATGCACCGCCATACTATCAGAGATGCTGACTTTTAAACTTTGTGCTGGCGACAAGCTGGATAGCGCTTTCCTCTTTAACTCAGAGGAACCTGTTTTAACGATTTCCAAGAAATATCTTTACTTCTGAGAGAGTCCACCTCTCTTTTTCCATCTTTTGTTGACCTGTCCTAAATTTTGAAGAGTGTTGCCACCATCAAAATCAGTAAACAGTTTTCATAAAACAATACAATTTCAACATTTTCAGCATTTGATATGGTGTCTTCATAGTATTCAGTGAAATCCAGTGAAATGTGTGTTCACTTTATTTACAAATGATTGCATTCTGTACCTCACAGCTTCCCGACTTTTTGGGAAATTAGGTTTTGTGCAAATGACCCTTACCTGTTTTACTTTTGGTGTTTTTTTTATTCAGGTTGGATAAGCTCTCCAGCACTCTGTCACTCTTGCTTAGGTATAGGAACGTGTATTTGAGGGTTCCATGCATTACTGGGGCTCAGCTTTACAGTGGTCAGTTAGCCAGAACAGACAGCTCTGGATCCTGTGGTGCCCTAGGAGGGCTGTTTA
The DNA here is from genome assembly GCA_037974425.1 of Phenacogrammus interruptus. Lineage (NCBI taxonomy): Eukaryota > Metazoa > Chordata > Actinopteri > Characiformes > Alestidae > Phenacogrammus > Phenacogrammus interruptus. The sequence goes on along the minus strand of JBBPCW010000027.1, from coordinate 6,329,834 downwards.
TTAGAGAAGAAGAATTGTGATCAGGGAGGATGGCAAGAGTGAAGAGGAATGAGGGGGAAAGGGATGAGAGGGGAGGTTTTTCACTTGAGAGATTTCAGCAACTGGCCGTTAAAGAGGAGAGAAGGTGGGGAGGTGGGGGGAGAAAATGAAGATTGATTGAGGTGTGGTGAAACAGTGTTGGAGGGAGGGATGTACAAAGTGAGATGGAGGGGTGGTGAGAGAGGGAGAGAGTGAGATGGGAGAGGAACTCATTCAGGGCTGCAGATAATGACACGGTCGCGCTCTGGCATACTCAAACAGTATTTGGCTTGTTCTCACTTTTTCTCTCACACGCACTCATGATTTGTATACCTACCTAAAGTAGATGCTGGAAAACAAAAGCGAGGCCCCGTTACCTAGTCGCTAACACAATACAGGAAGTCACATTGAAATGCTATTGACAATCAACATCATATTTGCTGTAGATTAAAAGAATCTGCCTCAGCCACTTACAGTGTGATCTTATCATTATTATGTAACAGATAACTCATGAAATATGAAACATTCAACAGGATAAATGTGCATTTTATCATATTACTATTATTACTTTTGCCTACACCTCTAATATGTTTTTATGGCAGTTTTATTGCTGGACAATAAAAATGATATTTAGTGTTATTGTCACTTGTGTGGTTCACAATTCATTCAATATTTCTTCAACACTTAACGGTGAAATCATGTATCATAAAAAATACAATTTGACCAATTCTAAGTGTATAAATGTAAGAATGGCACCGTAACTACTAGCTGATTTCTGAGAGCATTATGTCATTATCTTAACTATGTTAAACTGATGTAAAGCGCCACTCATTTGATGCACCAATAATTCTCACTTGCAGAGAATCATCCTGCTAAATGTGAGTGGGGAGAGAGGAGCGGATGGAGGAAGGGAGTTCAGAGGAGGAAAAGTCAGGGTCATGATCACATGGTTGCAGTTTTTCAGAGCCCTAAAAAAGTGGCATTGCTGTTTTTTATTTCATTCTGTCCATTTCAATTGTTCACAATCTGGAAAAAAACAATGAATCCTAAAAACATGAAATATATCACCAGTGCTGTCTCTGCACCCAAGTTTAACCTTAAGGAAGAAAGAACAACCTCATGGGAACCAGCTGAATGTCCCCACACCACCAGACCACTGGATTTGGTCCTTTGGTCCCCACAAAGAGCTAAATACATGGCCAAATGGTCACACAGCTGAATGATGGAGTGACAGAAGTAGGGAGGAAAACGTAGGGGTTTGAAGATGTCATCTCCCACTCCCTCCTCTCTCTCTCTCTCTCTCTCTCTCTCTCTCTCTCTCTCTCTCTCTCTCTCTCTCTTTCTTTCTCTCTCCCTCCCCACCCTGTCTCTGAAGGACGGCTTCCCAATAAATGTCGCCCCTTGTCATCCGGCAAGGCCATCAACCCCCTGGACTAAACTCAGTGCTTTAATTTCATAAAGAAACATTCATAGATGAAGGGGGAAATTGAGTAGACTGGTGAAAAGAAGCAGAGAAGAAAAGCAGAGAATGGAGGGCACTGCTGATCATAAAATGAGGAAGAAAAGAGAAGGAATGCTGGAAATCTAAGTGGGAAGGACATATTTCTAGCAGCTTGAGAGAGAGGGACATCAAGAACAATTATATGAAGAGCATATGAAGAATGATAAAACGCAGCCTATATGGTATTAGTAGAGATGAAGTCTGTAAGGTGTACACTGTCTAATACAGTCTAATGCACACTGACATGCATTTAACAGCTATTACCATTGTATGAAATTAGGACCCAAGAGACAAAAGTACTGGAATAACACTGACACACAATTCTGAAAGGCCCTGGAAATCAAGCTTCACTTCTAATGAACTGAAAACAAAACCATAAAGTGTGTCACTTTAAATATGAGTCACATAAGTTTTGTCACAAACTACGACTGAGAATACTCTGAAATTATAATTGTGATGAACTTCAGTAGTGCTCTTTCTCATTATGCAGTATTCTGCAGCACTGGGAAATTTAGACCCTCATGTACGTGGTCCCCTGGAGAGTTACACATTTTGTGCAGAAACCTCTGATGAGCAGATTAGATCCACCTGAGAGTTGTTTGAATACACAGTTTAGTGAAAAGGATGAGACTCCAAAAAGTGACCTTTTTGTTCAAAAGTGTTAAAGGTTCAGAATCTTTTGCATTATATTATAACTAATGATCAATTTAAAATGTTAAAGTGTCGTTTATTTCCAGGTTTAAATGAAAAAAAAAATAGGTCCATTTTAAACGTGGTCTTAGACTTCTGGGCTGTTTAATACTAGCATATATTTTACACATCATACTAAACTAGAGAATCTGATTTGTATGACTATGTCACTTGGAACATTTAACCTCCACTAATATGAGCTATAATTACAGCTGACCAAACTATAATCCAATTATCTTACCATAAAATTGGTTTCATGCAAAGACTTCAAACCTCTGTCAGCTCAGGAAGGGGGTGGGGGTGCATTGCAGCCACACCTGTAGCTTATTTTTCGTTTGGTGAAACTAGCGGTATCACAACTTACCTTATGTTACTATCCCTCCTTGTCCCCCCAACAGAAGTCTTGGTAACCGCTAGTCATGGTTTACCTGGTTTTGGGGCAGCTGGTGGTTAGGTCATTGCCCCTGCAATCAGAAGGTTGTGGCTTTGAATCCCAACACTGCTAATGTTAATACTGAGGTATTCTTGAGCAAGGTACCATCCCCACACACTGTTCTCTGGGTACCCCTCGTTGGTGGCAACCCACTGCTTCACTTTATGAAAGTTTTAAATGCAGAGTGAGTATTTAACATTGTTCACATCGTGTACTGTGCTGTGATCTGTTCATGTGTGACTATAAGGGGCCACTTTACTTTACTTTACTTACTTCAATTTAGGGTGCATTACTGCTATAAAGTGAAAGTAATGGACAATGCTTCAGAAACCGATATCAGTGCATGCGTTAACCACTGCTATATTAATTTGTGCTGTTTGAGAGGTCAAGTCAAGTAGGTTTTTTTCATTCAACCATATTCACAACACACAGTGCATGACCATGGTGCAACACAAGACCAAAAACGGACACAACATGAAACGGCACAAGTGTGGGCAGGAAAAAATACACAGAATGCAGAACAGAGGTAGAACAGCAATTAACAATAATTGTGCAAATAGTAGCAGCAGCAGGACTGAGAATGTACAGTATGTAATAAATAGAGGGGTGTTTACAGTGGCAGTTGGGGTGTAAGTTGTTTATTCAAGGCAGAAGATTGTCCCACAGATGGTAAGGCTTTCTTTCCACATTTCTAGAACACTGGATTCTGTTGTGAGTACACACAAATGTATGCAGTTTGTGGACTGCCTGAAGGGCCCGACCCATTTTTCCTTCATCAAAAGAATTCTCGCAATGAACCGAAACCAAGATACATACAATCTCATGTCACATTAATGCTCATGGCGCTCTGTCTCCATCTTCGACTCATGGGAGTTCGCTAAAAGTGCGTTCGTGTCTTGCGTAAGGAGAAGTTGTTTTCGAACCAAGCTTAAAATGTTTAACTTGGTGTCAAAAACGAACATCGTGGGTCTAAGTGGTGATTTCAGCAACAGTAAATCTGCCATTGAAAGCATTAGATATGGGGGTTATTTACACTGGAGGTGCTTTTTTGTCCACTTTGTTCCATTTTGTTCCATTTTGTCCCGATCATATTAGTTAGTTAGTTTGTTGAACATAATAATGAATAATATTATGTTTTACATGATTGAGAGACAAATATGTTTACTGTTCGGTAAATCTTAAAATCTTAAAAATCGTTACCCCCCAGCAAAATATCTTTCCAACCTGCCTTAATTCTCCATCGGGCCAATAAAAAAGTGGCATGAAATCAGTCATTCCTTGCAATTTTCAAAACAAACAGAGGCCCATGCCATTAGAGAACCAAAGTCAAATGACATCACTTTTCTACATACTCACCTTCCTTTGCGAGGCAATTTTCTCAGCGTCGGACCAATTTTTTAATGCTATCTGCAAAAAATGTTTTTAGTAGCCACTGATGCACTGAGGCTTTTCCGTCATCAGCTCATGAAATTCTTCTTCCCCTTAAAGCTTCTCTGAGCGGCCCAAAAAGGTGGAAATCAGATGGAGCTAAACTCTCAGACATGTCCAATTACTACATTTCCAGCCTTCACTGTTCCCAATGAAAATATGAAAGTTCAGAAACGTTTGAATGTCCCTCATAAATAGATATTGAAAGGCACGTCTACGCTGGCCATGATTCTGCTGCAACAAGAATGGACACTATCAAAATACACAATAGTCAGATAAAGCAACAGTTAAATGTGTTTTGGGTTCAAATTAGTTGTCATGCTCCACTTCTTTCTCTTCTAGCCCCCTCTCTCGTTACTCATTAGCCCTTTGACTTTCCCTGTGAGTTTCTGTAAGAAAAACAGATCATTATAAATTATTAAGCTTAGATGAATGTAAAAGCAAACAAATGAATAGTAAACAAAAAAGCCCTTTTATTTATTTTTATCTATACATTCCCCTATTCAAAACGCTGTTGATATGCCGATGAGAGCTCTTGCCATGCACCGTTGGATATAAACAAAAATACAAAAGCCATGTTATGCTTTTAACACAGATGAGCCCCAAGAAAAGGTTCAAAGACTTACAAGCATTCAATATATGACCATTTTTGATTGGATTAATGGTTTAAAGTTCTGAAAAAGTTATGATGTAAACTTTCCAATTTTAATGGAACTTTTATGATTCATGTAATAGACAATAAGGCAACTGATCAACAGAAAACTGTAGAGTCAGCAGTAGCATAATTACAACATGCAGAACTGTTTTCTGAACTGTAATGAATGCAGTTGAATCAGTTTAAAAGTTCTTTGGTTGTCATGGTTTTAAACATTACTGTTGCATTTACTGGAGAACCCTTGAAGAGCCTCTTTTTAAATTCCACCAATTTGTCTAAATGTATACATCAGTGGATCTTTGAGATGTTGTCCAGTGAGAAAGTTCAGAGTGGTTTGATGTGAAATGGCTAATTGTAGAAAATTTTACTTATTTTTTTTAATAGCGCTGGTGATGGGAACCAGAGTGGCGGCTGGTAGTCTGGTGGTGAGGAAGTTGCCTCTGCTAACAGAAGGCTGTGGGTTTGAATCCCAGGACTGCTAGTGGCACCACTGAGGTACCCATGGGCAAGGTACCGTCCCCACACACTGCTCCCTTCTTGACTTGGTGAATTGGGCTTAATGCAGAGATAGAATTTCACACTGTGTGTTGTGTTGTGTTCACTAGTTACTATAAGTGTTCACTTTACTTTAAAATGTCTACAATACAAATTGAGCCATTTAAGTTATTACCCAAAATGACCAGTGAACCTACACGTGTCTTCTGACAAGGTTTTCTTTGCCTTACTATGCCCTTCTGACTCTATACGTTACTCTAGAATAGAACATTTCACATCTAACCACTCTGGATGACTTCCTGTACTGTACAATATACAAACATGTTTTGACTCTAGACAGTGACTGTGTAAGTTTATTCATTAAGTAAATTACTTTCTACAGTAAATGGGTATACTGAGCCTTAGACTCATGAGTTTTTGGCTTCTTGTGTAATGACAGAGGGCAGGGATTGAGTGGAATACAAAAATCTTAGCTGCCCAATCAATTAAAGACAGACTGTTAATGAGGATTCATTTTTGCTTCGTAATTTAAATGATAAGCAAATACAAAAAGTTCATGACGAAAATTGCAGATGAGTTTAATGATTCACTCAGTGAGGAGACGAGCAAAATAATGGGGAGTTTCCACAAAATACAGTCAAAAACAGGCTTTCAGGGGCTTAGCCAAAAACCAATATGAAGATTAAAAAAAAATAATAATAATGAAAAAAAAAAACCAGATGAATAAGATTAATTACATGGAAAAGTCTCAGAAAGTTGATCCACACCACACACAAGATACTTGACTAACACAGTGAGGGTCTGCTTGGTGTAACAGGCCTGTCAGTGATCCAGTCAGCTGCTCCTCGGGTGTTATGAATGAAAGGTGGGCCTGAGGCCAGTCGGTGATCAGTAGACTGGTGAGTCTGGAGTGCCTGAAGGGACGGTGTTGATGGGGATGTGACAACAACTACCAGTGGGGAGCAACCTGAACTGAGTAAAAATGACCACAGCAGAGTTTTCCCCCATGTGTCTTACAACCTTACTGACAGTTTGCTGGCCAAGCAATGCAGAATTTTGCTGCATCCAGCATTTTTTGGACCACATAAGATTTTGTGGGGTTCAGGTGACAAAAAGAAAACTACAAAAGATCTCACGAAGGATGGACATGAAGGGAAACACAAAAGAAGTGAAACTTTGACGCGTGTTCAAATGAATTTTGGATCCAAATGTGACAGCTGGTGGTTACGGCGTTGTCCCTGTGATCGGAAGGTTGTGGGTTTGAATCCTAGGACTGCCAGTGGCACCACTAAGGTACCCACACACTGCTCTGCCCTGTGACCCCAGTAGTTATGCCACCAAGTAAATGTACACACACAAGTTTTATGCCAAACTTTTGGGATTCCTGCCCCCCTGCATTCAACTATCTAACAATGTCTGTTTCTGATAAAAATGTTCAGCATTTCTTGCTTCTTCCTGTCTGCGTAAGTGAGGGCCTTTTCTCCTTTTGTCACTTATCTTTTGGTGTCATAAATCTGCCAACAAACTTGTCGTACTGGAAAAAGTACTTCAAAATGATGCAAATAGTCTGTGCGAAGGGTTTCCATGACTAAATATATAATAGTGCTGCCGATTTTGGCCTCGAGCATGTTTTATACACTCTGAGCTTATGCTGACATCTTTTAGTGGGAATGTGACTATCAAATATCATTATTTACATCATCATAGATTAGATTAGAGGTCTTAGTCAGTCTAATATCAGACACCTGGAGCGCATGTAAACATTGTAGTAGATAACAGCACACACTCTCCTCATGAGGAAATTACATGCACACACACACAGACACACACACACACGGACCTAGGTGTCTTTTAGCGGAGAGAATAATTACTTTGCCAAAGGGCAACACTGTGATCCCTGGCTGGTATTTAAAGCTCTGTCAGTGAATTTAAATCACAGGCTTTGATTCACCACCAATCTCTCACTTCTAAAATGGAGAGGTTCCTTCCTGCTGGCCGAGAGAGAGATATAAAGAGCAGAAGTGAGCGAGAGAGAGAAAGAAAAAGAAAATAAGAATAAAAGAGGAGGAGTCTTGCCTGTCATCATGATCGACTCGCGATGTCTGTTTTAGACTTGTATTACTTCAGGCACATGGAGACTGGGTGTGAGATGGTGCAGCTATCAATAGGTTCTGTGTGACAGGACTCAACACTGGCACGGATGAACAGGGTGTCATGTTGGAGATGAATCACTTAAAAGAACAATACGTGCGTTATATTATTATAAGTGACAAACTGTGGATTGTCACACAAGCTGTTACACTGTTCAAAAATACCCAGCCAGAAAAGTTCCTGCTTCAAAAGACCATTCATACATTAATGTGAAATATGAGCTTTTGGATTCAATGTGCCCCACCAGCCGTGCTGCGGTGTAATTTAGGGGGAGTGCTGTATGGTGCGGTTCTGGCAGTGTGTCATCCAGTCATTAGTTTAATTGTGTGAGTTCTGTAGGAGATTATTCTAATTAAATTACAACCATCAGTTTATTCATGCAGTCTTCTTGTGCACCCTGCAGGGCCATCTAACTTCTTTTATTTCCAACATCTCTCTCTCTCTCTCTCTCTCTCTCTCTCTCTCTCTCTCTCTCTTTCTCTCTCTATCTCTCTCTCTCTCTTTCTCTCTCTATCTCTCTCTCGTTCTCTCTCTCTCTCTCTCTCTCTCT
>JBBPCW010000027.1:6216503-6226751 GCA_037974425.1 Phenacogrammus interruptus | reverse complement strand
ATTGGACCTGAACTGTTTGAATTTCGATTAAATAAAGCTTGAAACATTGGGGTGTTCTAAAACTTTTGACCGGTAGTCTTATGTCTTATTATCTTCTGGGAGACGCCAGTGTCATTTCCAATCAAGAAGAAACTTACTGGTTAAATAAAAGTAACTAAGTCAAAATTTGCCAGGGGTGTGTGTGTGTGTGTGTGTGTGTGTAGGTCTGTGTGTCTGTGTGTGTAGGTCTGTGTGTCTGTGTGTCTGTTATCAAGTTGTTTTACTTAATTAGCGATTACACTACCCGTCAAAAGTTATTGCACATCACAGCTTTTCACCACATATCCACCTATTCAGTAAACTGCAGATTTGTTTTTTTTTTAAGCTTATTGTTGAATAAGAAAGTATAAATGTAATTATGACAAATTGTAATCTTTTTGTAAATGGAAAGAATAATAAACACTGCATGTCTGCCATCCTATTATCTGTTTGTGTTGTGATGAAGAGTCAAATTCTAGACTGTCTGTTACATTGCACTCCCTGTTAACTGCTTCATACCCTTAACTATCATTTACTAGCTTGCTCAATATCCAACAGTTATAATCATATTAAGCGTTTTATAGATCAGAAGTGATTAATAAAGGCACTCAGGTGATGAACATACTGTACATTTATTTCTTAGCAAAGAATACCAAGTGCATTTATAGTAAATGATAAGTGAATGACATGCAAATGTAGAAAGTCTCAGCGTGTACAAAAACTTTTGACTGGTAGTGTCTGCTCTATACAAATTCAGCTTCCTCAGTGTTTTATTATTGTACTTGAAAGGAAAACAGATTTTGGTTTCCTGGGGCTTTAGTGGAGGACTAACCTCCATGATATCAGATTTCTATGTAATTGTTAACAGTTTACAGCAATAGACAATGTATTCATACTGCACTGCTTTGCTAATGATGGATGACTCCAGAAAGGGCACCCTCGTAAAAAGAAACAAGTTATGTCTTTAAAAAATGTAATATAGTTTTTAATTTTACTGTATATGTCTGGTTTTGCCTCACACCAGGTGACGAAGGCCACCCGTCGGTTCAGGTACCAGCTCTGGACGGTGGCCTTTCACTCCCGAAGCAAGGTTTTAATTAAAACTCCATGATGATCGGAATCTTGAGCTCTAATAGGTTGCAGCATGCTGAGGTGGGTGAATAGTGAAAGGTCTTATGGTAAACTGTAAATGCTTAGACCAAAATAGCGATGTTATTTTCACAGTCTGTCTCACACAGTTAGTGTTCAGCTCCCAGAGCCATGAATGTCCAGGGGGCAGAAAAGTGGACCGTTCAGGATATATCAAAACTTAAAACTGGTACAAAAAAAATTTGGAGATGTGTTTTCTCACAACACCAGTGTGAATGTTTCTAATTCTCTATTGATTCCAGACTGTATTGAGAGGCCATTTATACTCAACATAGTTAAAACGTCTTGAAATTTGATCCAAAACGTTACAGAAATTCTCCACAGGCTTTATTTTGGAAGTCTCCGATTTTGTCAGTGTGCAACATGAAGTGTCTGGCAAACAAACGAGAGTAGGGCTGTCAGTCAGAAAAGACTCTAATCCCTCAAACACACACTGACCACTGAACCTGGGCCAAAAGAAATGCAGGAGACTTGACAGGAGTCATTTTCTCACACTATCAAATTCAGAAAAACTATTTTTGGAAAACATCTCATTTAGAAATGATTAAACCAGAAATAAAACTTGTTTATGTTTTTGTCGTCACAGTTTTTATGCTTGTGGGAGGTCATGATGTATCATTAAAATATTATTTTAAATCTTTAATGTGACAGCAAAAGATTATTCTAATCATAGCAAAAATCTTTTCTTATAGTTGTGGCTTTGAAGGTTGTGTTGTTTGTTGGTGTTTGTTTTGTTTTGTTAAGCCAGAAATTAATTGAATGCCACACACCCTAATCATACTAATGCCTGCCAATGGCAGTGAGCAACACTGATGTAGGCACTGATGCAGGCTCAGGACCACGGGGGAATGCGGGGGGCAATTCTCTCTCAGCTGGAAAATAATGCCCCTTAACTTTACATTCTGTTTCGGGCTGCAAGGCAACCCACTCTTCAAATGACACACCCAGGGACTCTCTGGATTTCTTATTAGAGCAAACTGTTTACACCATTTGGTTGTTTTGATGCTTATCAGATACACTATATGGACCAAAGGACTGGGACACTGCTGTTTTTCAGGGTTTGGGCTATATTTTCTGTCAAGCACTAAATCTCAATGCTTCAGCATAACAACACAATGCACAATGTCATACTTCCAACTTTGGGGAAGAACCTTTTCTATTCCAGCATGACTGTGCCCCAGTGCATAAAGCAAGCTCCATAAAGACATGGCTGATTGAGTTTCAGTGCGGAAAAACTATACTGGTCTGCACAGAGCCCTGACCTCAACTACATCCAACACCTTTGGGATGAACTGGAACGGAGATTGTGAGCCAGGCCTTCTCATCCAACATCAGCACCTGACCTCATAAATGCTCTAAAGAATGAATGGGCACAAATTCCCACAGAAACTCCAAAATCTTGTAGAAAACCTTCCAAGAAGAGTGGGCCAACGATATATTAAAGTCTGTGTATTGTCTCCTTTCAGCAGTGCCACAGTGTATAAAGTATGATATCTGGTGGTCAAAATGTGACAAATAATCTATAATCACTTGCCCTTTTGCCTTTTATAGCTGTGTACATGTGTTTACTGATGTAGAATTGTGCAATGTGGGATCTAGTCTAGGGATGTCACAGGGGCCGGGTCCAGCCGGCTCCCGTGATATACCTCGGGGCATGGACCAGACTGGAAAGCAGGGAACCATTGTTATGGTTGACTTTTAATAGAAGTAAACAAACAAAAACAAACCTGGCTCAAGGTCCGCAACAGGAACATGAACGTGGCGACAACAAGGTGAAATAGAGGTGATGGACTGACAGTGAGGTACATACAAAACAGAACTTAAATACCAAACCTAATCACAGAAACAAACACAAAACAGGTGAAAGCAAGACACGTGACACTAAACGGGCATGACCATCAAAATAAAAGTCCCCAAAATCAAACAAAAAACCATGGCCCCTACTGGCCACTGACCGAGCCGTGACAAGGGACAGGATTGACTTTGTCCAAATGCCAAGCAAGTTCCATTTTCACTGTGGTGAACCTGACAGTCATAGCTAGAACCTTCATTTAAGGCTGTAACCCAGCCAAAAAGTGGTCTGCTAGCATCCAATGGTGTGTTAGCGCTAATGTGGCTGTATAGGAACATTCTTAGGCTCTAGATTAAACACATACATTTGAAATGTATAAAAGACATTCCATGTTTCACTAGAAGCTTGTAAGAGAAATATAGTTCACCTTGTATGCTGTTTTACTATAGTACTGTTTTGCTGGCATAAAGCTTCCACCTATTCTCAAGCAAGTAGATGTCATTTCAACCATCTACACAGTGAAACAAAACTGTTCCACCAAAACCTTGATGCAACATAAAATTACAAGACTATGTAATTGTGGACCGGAATAAACCGGAGTGCAAAAAGAAAGACTCTAAAACACAACAGAGAGCAAAGCAATACATAATAATACAATGCAGCACAATACAATAATACAAGACAGCATACAGTGCAGCCAATTAACTAGTGTGAATGAATACAGTTTTACAAAAGATATTATATTCTGGCTGGCAAGCAATTAAATGCACAGCAGAATCAACGTAATTGTCTATTAATAAAGCGAAAGGTACATTATGAGTTGTTTACGATGGGGATTCTTGCATATGGGGAGTACACTTCTCATTTAGTTCTGATTTAAAAGTCTGATGGCCTATGGGAAGAAATTGTTTCCCATTCTAGCAGTGAAGGGCTGTATGTTACGGAACCTTTAGGGAGACAGCAAGAGGAAGAAGATAGTGTGGGAGGGGTGCCTGGGATCGTAAACAATGCTGGTAGCTTGTCAGGGGAGAAGGAATGTGGTACAATTCCCAATAATGGCATGATGCAGCTACTCAGGAAGTTCCCTATAGTGTCTCTGTTGAACATGGTTAAAAAAACGTGGAGTTGGGAGAGGAGCTCTTCTCAGTCCCTTCAGGAAGTAGAGATGCTGCTGGCCTTTCTTGGCAGTGGAGCTAGTCTTGAAGGTCTATGTAGGGTTCTCTGTGATTTTGGTGCTCTGAACAAGCTCCATGGCAAAAAGTGATCATTGGGTGTGCTCCTCAAGTCAGCCACCAACTCTTGTGTTTTGTCCACTTTAAGAGACAGGTTGTTGGTTCTGCACCAGTCTGTTGTACCTCCTTTCTTTACTCTGCTGTCATTCCCTCAAACCCACCATGGTTTATGTTTTTTGAACCGTGCCTTGCATTACAAGTCATGGGTCAGCAGCGTGAACAGCAGTAGACCGAGCACTCACCCCTGTGGGGCTCCTGTGCACTGAAGATGTTGCTCCTGATTCTGATTGACTCCCGGTCAGGAAATCCCAGATCCAGTTGCAGAGGGAATTATTCAGGCCCAGCAAACAGTGGTATTTGGGTCTCAGCTTTCCTACCAGATGTTGACGGAAGATGTTGTTGAGTACTGAAGCCTATAAACAGTATTCTCGCATAAGTGTCCTTTTAGAGGGTGAGGGCCAAGTGAAAGGTGATTGTGATGGCATCATCTGCTGAACAGTTCTTACTGTGCCTTAAACAGTACAGAGAGATCATTCAGCTCATCTGGAAGGTAGTCCAGACAGTCACAGGAAGGTAGCCTGTATACAGGGATTAGCATAACAGAAATATGATCTGAGAAGTGGGGGTGGGGTTCACCCCTGTAAACTCCACCAGTGATGAGCAGTATCTAGAGACTAGCAGTGTTCATACATCATTCACTGTAAATGTAAACATGCAATCCCCCACCTTGAGTTTTACCAGACAGAGCCGTTGCTGAATGGCCATGTCTCCCCTCACACAAAGCTCAGGCTAGGAGGTGTGTCGGAGTCAGATGGAGTCCAGTTTATTGTCCAGGGAACAGACATTGGAAACTAGGGTGAACAGGAGGCCCAGCTGGCTATAGTTAGATTTCAGCCTAACACAGACCCCCACCTATTTTCTACACATACGGTGTCCTCTACCCCGGCCAGGAGATACAAAAGTCTGGAAGACTGGTCCCCATAGCTGGCCAAGAACTCCTAGCTCTTCCAGCAGCCCTGGTAGGTTCTGATGATGATAGACCTGAGCACCAGTTGTTATGATGCTCATGTGTAAGAAATTTGTTTTTGGAAGTCAGACTACAACTCCAGCATATTGGAAGCAGAGTGGCTGCTATGTGTTAATGCACAGACTTAAACCTGGTTAGATTAAAGCAAAGTGGCCCCTTCTAGTTGTATATGAACACGCCACAGCACCAACAGAGGGAGCATTGTGTACATCTTTCAAGGGTGCCTAAGTGGTACCACTAGCAGTCCTGTGATTCAAACCCCCAACCCTCTGATCACAGGGGCAACTGCCTAGGCCACCAGCTGCCCCAGCAGCAGACTATGATTCATATTCAGAGTCAGTGACATATTTAGGACTTCCATAAAGCCAACAGTGACATTTTCTTTTCACAAAATCAGACCCATTGGTTGGAAATTGGCATGTGGTTAATTCCATGGTCACATAATAATTATGTTGGTAGTTAATCTAATAAGTGAGGTCTTCAGTCCAGCTCTTGAAGTCCTAGCTACAGAGATTTCATAGATTTCACTTAGCCTTTCAATACTTTATCCGTTTTTAGTACTGCAATACTTTGCATGTATTTCTGATACTACTAAACAAATATTTCTACATGTATTTTGGTGTAAATGTGCTTTTTTATTGCCAGAAATCATTCTTGGAAGGTCTAGAAGGCCCTGAGAGATCCTCACTGAATATCACTTATATTCCCAGCTGTTTATATGCTGAAGTTTGTGGCGCCCCCTTAGCAATTTCTTTTGCCCCCTTGTCTACCTGTCTCCACCAAAGGGTCTGATTTCTATAATGGACACCACAGAAAGCAGCACAAAAGTCATTATTTAACTCCATGCATCCCACTCAGGCATGATACAGTATAATAACAGTCATTTTATTTACTAAAGTAATGCTCATTTCAGTAGGTATGGCACCGCTACATAGGTAAAATGCTCATGCAGTGGAAACATGCAGCCCACAAACTGCACCCTGGGTGACTGGAACAAAGGCTCCATTAGCTCTTGCTCAGAGTAATGCGAATAGGTCGCCTGTGATGGAAGCCTTAATGGATTGAATACACACAGACATGCACGTGCACACACATACACTTACATCCATGCAAGAGATAGGGACATGCTGATCCATTCAGGTCACAAATAAAGCTGACCCGCAGAGTGCAGGGTTAATAGAACCTGTCCTTATTCTTTCCTGTGTGCCGCTGTTTCAGTTTATCCCAACTGCAGCACAGCTCTGCAGCCTTGTTTAGCCAAGAGACTTCACCACTTGTGTTACACAACATGCAAAATATGGTTTTACATGTACAAGGAAATTTGACTACAATCAATGCGCCATATTCTGTTTTAGCTACTGTTGAGAGAATGGATAATCTTTACAGAACAAGCTCAATCTAATAACAAGCTCATTAACACTAAAACGATGGACAAGCAAGCACTATAAGAGCACAACACACACAATGAAAAATCTTGTGCAACTACTGAGCATACCTGACGTGCAGAAGAACAACACTGGCAAATTGCACTGCCAAGCCGTTGTTGTTGTACACATTAATGAACAGATTTCATGGAGTTTTTATTGTTTTTTTACTATCTGTGCAATGTGATCATAGGAACCACAGATTATGCTGTTGTACACTGAACATAATTATTCTGTCGAATGAGTGACATCCGCATCCAGGCGAACACCATGTGACTAACAAGACGTTTAGCTGCCCTGGTGTCACACTGCAGCCAGGAGCGAATACAAGAACAATACAAAGTGATGGACGGTTGAATTTTAGTGTGGAAAAAGCAAAAAATAACTCACACAGCAAAAGTAAACCTGTTTAAAAACTTCCCTGGTGAAGGATTCATTCATTCACTCATATTCTAAGCCACTAATCCTTAAGCAGTCTAACGCTCATAGGGCTAAAGGTGGACAGATCACCAGTCCTTCGCAGGGCAGACAGACAAGCAAACACACTCACACACACTCATAACTGGGGCCATTTACCATCTCCAGTTTACCTAACATGCACGTTTGGACTGTGGGAAGAACACACAGCACCTGGCGGAAACCCTTACAGAGATAGGGAGAACATGCGAACTCCAACCTCGGCTGCCTCGGCCAGGAATCAAACCCAGGACCTTCTTGGAACAGTGCTACAATGAGAAACTGCAGTTTTAGGCAGAATACATAGATTTGCAGTTATTCATTTCAAAAGATATTTATTTTGAATGTGTGTGAAAGGTCAGACTGAGGTGTTATATTTTGTTGATATAGTTTGAAGGAAAAGGGGAGGCATCTTAAATATTCTCAGGCAGAAACAGTTCCAGAGCAAGATAATGAACTCAGCATTGCTTCAGAAGACTCAGTTCCAGAAGACTCTTTGGGGCCCACCATGGTACAGGAGAGGGAAGTCCAGGAAGTGCCAAGTCCAGCCACTATGCACTACCTTGTCTTCTGAAGTGGGAGAGAGACTGTCAACTATACTTTTTTGTGAACTCTTCTGCAACGGAGAGCATATACAATCAAACACAGAGCCACGCTAACCAGTAGGCATGATGGAGAGCGGACGCTAGATTCTCCTTCGGGTCATGTTTAAGTAGTGAGAGGAAATGCAGAACAGGTGCTGATAGTAAGTGGGAGAAATCAAAACGAGAGTAGTATCGGAGGAGGGGGAAGCGGTGACCAGAATGGCCGGGAGCGTGGCATTCAAGACACGACCGTAACAGAAAATATCTTCGGATGGTGTTATAGTTGCATACATGCGCTCAAGAGGGCACACCCTCATCCGGAGTTCATCTGAAGTGGAGATTGTGCACATCCTGCTAAAATACCACAAGATGCAATACCAACTTAAAGGAGGACTATACCATGGTAATCGCTTCTACCATCTGTTTCTCTGTTAGAGCAGAGGAGCACATGTGGTTAACAGTAAACATATAGATGCTCTTAGCCCTAAAGGCACACTGCCCTGCACATATGAGTGTTTTCCCTGTGTTTAGGTAGATAGAAAGATGAGACTAATAGATAGATCGACAGATAGATATGGAAAGCTACAAACAGATACACAGAGCAGATAATAAAACATGACAAGACAGAGATATCCTCAACACCTCAGTAGGAGGTTGTTAATAAGCTAATTAGTTGGCCTGGGTGTGTTGGTAGTAGTGAACTAGTGAAGCACTGAAATGTGTTAGGCAATGTGCCGCCAGGACAAGGGTTGGGAAACAAAGCCTTAAAGAAATGGTTTGGTTCTCCTTCTACTCAAATACACTAAACCTGTTAAATTAACAGATGAGCCGAATCAGGTGTATATAGTGAAATTCCTATACTGGACACAATGGCCTTCCAGGACCAGGGCAGAATCCTGCTGTCTTGTTGTAACTTGCTGTAGAAGCTAGTGGTGGAGAATATGATGTTAGTGAGTGTGTATGATAAGCGCTTTACTCTCACTCTACACACTTGGCTAAAGCGCCCTTGAACAATGCATCTAACCCCCAGCTGCTCCCTGGGCACTGCGGCTGTATGGCTGCCCACCGCTCTCATTGTTTGCGCTCACTGCCTCCTGGTGTGTGCGCTAATTGCT
This sequence comes from Phenacogrammus interruptus, assembly GCA_037974425.1. Classification (NCBI taxonomy): domain Eukaryota; kingdom Metazoa; phylum Chordata; class Actinopteri; order Characiformes; family Alestidae; genus Phenacogrammus; species Phenacogrammus interruptus. The sequence goes on along the minus strand of JBBPCW010000027.1, from coordinate 6,217,954 downwards.
CACTACTCTAGTGTGTGTGTGTGTGAGGGCGTGCTTTGGAAAGGTTAAATACAGAGACCTGATTTTCCCCTTGGATTTAATCAAGTATCTTAAAAAAAAAGAAAGAAATCAAACATTTCATGGAAACCGACATAAACCTGCTTTGGGATTTCTGAAGACTTATTCCAACAAGCATTTATTATCATTGCACTTGCTGAGATGAAACAGCATCAAAATCGACAAAAGCAACAGACACATGTTGGAGTAAACCTTTATAAATGTTTCTCGAGGTTTATTTTCATTTGACAAGGTATCATGTAGCCTTACGAACACTTACCCTTCAGTAATATAAAGCAATACTGCTTTATATAATGCCTTTGTAAACAATCTGAACAGGAATCATTTTCAGGGAATTGTATTACTGTTCAAAGTTCTTATACCCAAAAAGAGATTGCTTGAGATAATATGAAGATAGAGAAAGAATAGACCACACAGATACAGGCAGTGTTTGACCAGGGTCTCCCAATGGGGCCAGGCCTTGCAGTAATTTAATAAAGGTTGATTTTTAATAAGGGCTTTTAAGGGAACATCACTCTACGTGGATCTATATGGACATGCCGATTGGGGGGAGGAAAGGGGGATGAACCGAAAGAATGATTAATGGTATTGAGGGGCAAAAGCTGGTCTTTCTCGTAACAATCTTTAACAGTCCTTCCAGACACTACCGATGCCGGTGAGCAGGGCTGTTGAGAAAGTGTTGGTCAAGGTTGTTAAACAAATGATTAATGGTATGGAGGGAAAATGCTCATGTTTCTCGTAAAGCCCCTTTCACATATAGACACATGTTCTTATCCACCATCCCCCAAACACAATATGCTGATGAACATGGAGTGGTAAAGAGAGTGGTTATAAAGAGTGTGTGTGTGTTCAGATGATAAGAGCTGCAAGTCTTTTAGAAGTATTGATTCGTTTCTCCATCTGTCTATATTAGTCCCACACTTTATAAACAGACTCAAAAGCGGAGCTGGGAACAGGTTGGTGAGTTGCTAGTAACAATTTCAAGTCAAGTCCCAACGGTGCAGGGAAGTCTCAAGTTGAATGCATCCTTCAGCAAATTGAAAGTCATTTTATCACTGAAAACCAAAACAGAATTGGTAATATAAGCTATATATGCACTGGGGTAAATTATCATGAGTTTTTTATTTTTTTTCAAAGTGGTTACCAGTTAATATAGATAAATCTAGCTGTGTCTTGAAACTATTTGCATGCACGCATCCTAGTCAGTCACGAATAATGAGTCATGAACGACAACAATGAATGAATGAACTAGCCGCACAAACCTTCATCTTAAGGCCTCGTCCACACGGACGTTTGAAATAAACGCGCTCTGAAAACCATAGGCGTTTTTGTGGCGTTTGGTAGCGACGCTTGATTGACATCAGCAAGGCGTTCAGCTGGCGTTAGTCTGACAC
>JBBPCW010000027.1:6172288-6182970 GCA_037974425.1 Phenacogrammus interruptus | reverse complement strand
CTCTCTCTCTCTCTCTCTCTCTCTCTCTCTCTCTCTCTCTCTCTCTCTCTCTCTCTCTCTCTCTCTCTCTCTTCATATGAAAATGTATCAGTTCTCTGTCTATATCAATTCCACAGCAATACCATCAGCATTCAACGTGCCTGGGATTTCTGCTTTGCATTCATTTCACTGTACACACAAAGACGACTGCACACGCATTCACAAAGAGTGCTCAATTGAGAGGAAAAAAAAAGCGAGCTAGTGAGAAACTTGTCTCTCTTTCTCATCTGTAAGTGCTTTCAAGTAGGCCAATCTGACAACAAACAGCGGTGCAGAGCCCCATGAGTGAGTTGATGGAGCCATAAAACGCATTAAAACCAAACATAGCTGGTCGGCTAGCTAAGGAGGCCAATGATATGCTCCATAGAATGATTTAATGGAATGTACTCAGCGTAGTGGAGAGGAGATGTCAGCGCTGAAGTGTAATGCAGGGCAACAGCCTCTTCTGTTGCTCTGCCAGACACAGGAGGTGAAGTTATGGCATTGTAGACCTCAGCTTAACATGCTGAGCCATATCTCATATTAGCCAAGTGAAATGCTGCAGTGGAACAAACTAACAAAACATGGCTATAGACCAGATGGACCAAGTTCAGTCAAATGAACCAGGCCAAGGCCGTGTGTGAATTGCTACTGATATGAGCACATGACTGTGTGCAGTCATTTTAGCATAGCTTGTTTACGTAACTTTTACATAAGCTCAAGTAAAGAGAAAAAAAATAGTAATACTGTATTATGTTCGTTTTATTCAATATTATTGTGTTTTTATTTGAATCTCATTTTCTCATTTTGGCTACATTCACATTACAGAAGTGAAGTGTTGCTTAATGTACTGTTTTTAGAGTGGTGTGAACAGAAAAACTGGATCTATTCTAATGCAGTTTGAGTCACCTTCAGATGTACTCTTAGTCACATACACTTTTGATATCATTTAAATTGGAGCTCTTGTGTTTTTTGCTTGTTTGTGAGATCTTTATATCCACTCTTTAATGGATAACAGTGGTGTGTGAATACCACTACACCACTGTTATCCATTACTGTTAGCGTGTCGGCAGTGGCTATTGATAAGAGCTAAAATGTGCACTTTGTAGTCCTTTAGGGTCGGCTGAGCTCACACTAATGACAGATCTGGAAACTGCCAAGACAGAAAGATAAGAACAGAGCAGTAAAAGAAAAGAAGCATTAATTGGGCAGTAAGGCTTGTAATGTGAATGTAGCCTTTGTCTGCCCTGACCTGAAAAGCGTTCTACTAGACGCGAAGCCCCTGAGGTTTTGGAGCAGAATATGGCTAATGCTGCCCATGCTCACTACAAAGCCATGTAGCAGACGCACTAGAAACTGACACGGAGTATGTATGTCGTGTCTGCATGCTTGCCAGACCCGTCATTCTGCTCATTAGCTTAATGAAGGATGGACGCAATCCAAAGAAAACAGCAGGTGGATTGAGTTGGTCTGGGCTCTTCTGTAGTTGCGCGTGTTCCGAATGCGTCTTCACTCATGCTGAACAGGGCTGTTCGTTCTCACGCAGGACACTTTCCTGCTATTTTTTTTGTCTTTTTTTTTTTTTTTTTTAATGACCTCACTTCCAAGCATATGATACGGTGACATGGCACTTTCCCTTCCTTATGTAGAACATGACAGCATAGCACAATGATGCTGAGCTGGCCACAGAGTCCAACTGCATTAGAGCTTCTAATGGACCACAGTCCACCACATGTGGCCCATTCAGCGGCCATAGCATGAATCATTTACCCAACGGTCTGGATTTAGTTTGCTTTCGGGAGAAACTGAGATCGAAGGAGAGTCACATATGGTGGTGGGAATATAAGCCAGACACAGTGAGACGCAGAAGTGAGAGGATGAATCATAAACGATATGAATCACTGTATATTAGTGTGGGAATCGGTGATGGGTCTGTATCTGTGTGTGTGTTAGAGGTGTAACAATACATGTATCAATGTTCTTTATAAAAACTGCTTACATCCTCCATTCTCTTTACTTCAACACTGAAGGGAAAGTGAAAGCATGCTTCTATTGAGCTTCCCTAGCCTTTTTGCCAATGGTTAGCATATTAGCTTGTACCTAATGTATCAGCCTGGTGCCTACACTTGACAACAACAGTGTATAAGCTTGAGGCCAGCGTATTAGCTTGTGCTAGCTCTGCAGTGGAGGGCTCCCAATTAGTACAATCCAAGTGGAACTCATGACCCTATTGTCAGGAGATTGCCGGCACTGTTGCTGCAGCCATTTTTAACAAGGAGAGCATAGCAGGCCCTGCTCCCTCTGGATGGTTCTCCCCTACAAGCATGTGCAGTTGTCCGATGACACTGCATTAGCTGCAATTTAAAAAGATGCAGCACCTTCCTAGACTGGCGATATCTAGCTAGCAAATGGAATTTGCTGTATTCGGAGGAAACAGCTTTTTAAAAATTAAAAACTCAGTCCCCCTTGAAGACATCACACTTCACTGTCAGTCAGGAAACACCTAATCGATTGTTCAATACAGTTCAGATATAATTTTAGTTTTTTCTCACCACATTTGTTTTTTTCATTGATTATTTTTGTCTTTAAGAGGCAAGGAACAAGTCTCAATGGATTAGGAGAATTTCTAATGTGCAATTCGAAGATTATATATATTTTGTCATGAATGCTCTATGTAACTAAAACCTAATGCACATTTTTGGGGCACTACTGCTACTAAAATGTATTGAATCCTCACCGCTGTAATGTACCAAAACTGTGAGTTCTGTGAATTATATATCTTTCTTGTGTATGTGAGATAGCATATGTGTCAAGCTGCTGTGTAGTATTGCACCCCACTGCTGCTGAGCTGTAACAGTAACGGTGCTTAGGCTTGAGAGCTGAGCCTCCGTGAACAATGAGCATGCACGGAAACTTAAACCTGGATGAGGTGAGGCCATGGAGCTGGAAATATGATGCATTGCGTGTATCTATATATATGTGTGTGTATGTGTCTGTAGGAAACAGAGACTGTATGTGGGTTTATCAGAAAGGGATATCTGTGGAGAGCGAGAGAGAGAGAGTGCTAAGTATAGATCCGAGTCATTACAAAAGTAAAGGTCGGTAAATGTCACCTTTCGAGATGTCGCATACACTTGCTGTTCCAGGATCAGCTTTTCTCACCATTAGGACTGAAAGCGGTACTGCTCACAGGCCTGGCTCTAAAGGGCAACTCCTACAACCTTTCAAAACTCCATGAAGCACCCTGAATGGAAGAATCTGACCATTTCTCTTTTTTTGTGGGCGTGAAGAACATCAGGAATAATATTCTACCCTAGAAACCAAAATGAAGAAGGATTGTTGGATTGTTCATTTGAGGCATTCTCCTGGAGTCCATATCAGGTCAGCAACTGCCTGCTGCCAAAGAGCCAGGTCCAGAAGTCTAATTCATCAGGACCCCATAGATCTAATCAGCTATAGTCGGCTGGAACTTTCACCACCTTCTTTTTTCCCAGAATGCCTTTAAAAGGTACAGTGTTAGTGAGATAAGTGTCCATGATGATTACCTGGTGGGTTACTTTGTTAGGAGAAAACATGTACACATGGTTTTACATACATGTATGGCAGACTGTACATCTTCAAGGCTTTATAATAGACATTGAGGAATGCTATAAGGCCATTCGGATTTGGTTGGTGGGGTTGAAGAAATGATATACCATTGGACGCCTGTGTCTCATCATCTCAAACATCAAAGGAGCTCAGGTCTTGTGAAAGTGTCGGAAGCCTAATTTGGATCAAACAGTTGCTTCGCGTGTGATCTGAGCCAGGTTTCAGTCGTGCAGGGCATTGACCTTGGAGGTTGTGGCTAACGCAGTGGTATTTGTGCAGGAGTGGTTTGCAGTTCTTTAAACCCAGATGATCCAGAGCATCTGTCTGATGTCCATACTGGGTTTCAGTCTGGTCTCGCTGGCCACTGTTCGCTAATGACCAGCAGAATAATTCACCACTTCCTCTCCTTGCGCTTCCTGCTCCTTCCTCGCCTTCCTCCTCCGCTTGATGATGCCACTTCTGTGCCTCGCCCCTCAGGCCTGTGGTGGAGGAGGGTCAGGCTGAGCCCCTCCATCCACCCTCACCACTAAAGAGAAGGAGAGGAAGAGAGAGGAATGAAGAGTTAGCAGTTTGCATCGTTGACCATCATGAAATATTTAGTGATCTTGGCTTTTTTTGCTGTCTGGTACAGATTCCACCCTTCTGCCATTAAAAGTATGTGTCTGAAGTCAAAAGTGGGCCGAACTTCCCTGAAGTAATTTGGTCTTAACTCACTTTGCACAAAGGAGTTAGAACATCCATAATAACTTTAATATTGCTTGCAATTTTCTGTATTATTCTGCCATTTATGCTTTCGTCTTTAATGAGAAACATCCATAGCTGGATAACTGTAGTTATTGTATGTAATTTTACATCTTCTGCCTTGTTATTTTTGTGCTTTGATGAAGTGCTCCTGACAATGATGGTCTTGTTTTTTCTCTGCTGAGCTTTCGTCCACAGTTAACACTTAACCAAACCAAATAGCTATAATAACTGGTTTAAACAGAGTTTTAATACGTCGGTATTAAAAGTAGAATTTCAGACATGTTCCATAGATTGCATGTTCATTTTTACTAGTGCTTATGGCCATTGGTTATGGCCATTGGTTTGTGGTTCCGATGGAGCCTTACGTGGCCAAGTGTGATCTCATAATGAGAATAAACGTCTGGGGAAAACTTGTTAAACTTTTAGTGCTCGATTGTGGTGAAATTTGCCACGAATAAGGGTATGCCCCCTCTAAAACCCACCCTGCACAGGCAGCATGCATCTACATCTTTATGGAGGTTTTGGAGGGACTTTTCATCCATTCTAACTTATGTTACATCTAGAGGCTGCTGCGAGTATCAACATAAGCACCATCACCTTTTCCTAAGATCAATGGATTAGTTTGTAATACCCAGTATGTTTCAACCCTAATAAATCTATATTTGACCACTTATTTTACCAAACATTTCTTTCCCTCTATGTTTTATTACAGGATCTTATACAGCCCTGTGATAGTAGGTCTAATCATAACTCCGTGACTGCTTATAGCAGATGAGGTACCTACTTAATGCCTATAGTTGGGAGTAGCGAAGACAAAAATGCAATATGCCCATCTCAAAAGGCTTTCTTACTCAGCTAACTATTGCTATACATTCACCTGTTATGTTGTAATTTCTTTTCAACGTTACCCATCATAATCCAACTGTGTCACTGCGATGCATCAGAATAGATGACATAACTGATATTGTAATGAGTATCAAAACATGACACGTCGTAACTGGTACTGTGATGAGTATCGTATTGTGAGCTCTTTAACAATATCCAGTGCTTATGCCACTGCTCAAGTAAAGAATGTTTCTAAAAAGAATGTGATCATTCCATATCAGGCACCTGTATATGAAGCCACATTACCAAGAGCTAAAGCTTTTAAGCTTGTGATTCTATTCTGTTTTCACCTAACGAGGGCTCTCTCGAGCTAAGCTTGCCCCCTCGACCAGCCCACCCCACCCCACCCCCTCCCCACAGCAGTTTAACTGCAATCATTACTACATTCAGCGTGCCACACAAACGCCCCATTTTCCCACTAACCCCTCAATCTGTTGTCAATTGTAGGGAGCCATGGAAACGGTTCCGGAATGCAAAGAGCCTTTGAGTTGCGTGGTTCCGTTTTGTGTCTGGATCACTGCAGTGCTGTGCAAGTGCAGCGCTACAACAGTGTGCTGCTGCACCTCATACAACGGCTGTCTATTCACTTATTTTTTTTATTTACTTTGGTCTGCCACCATGTGACATCATCGGTATCTCTCCATAGGATCCCTCTCCCAGCGTGATAAACAAGTGTTAATCTGCTTGTTCAGCTCGGATTGTACGTTAACATGTGAATCTAAGTGACTAGTTTAGGTGCAAATAAAGTCTTAGAGGAGGAATGGAATAGTCCTGCCTGGCTGTCTTTGAAAATTCCTTAATTTTTGTCTGTGTCAAGTTTAAAAAGTGTAAATGATTGAAGTACATTAGCCTACGTCCTTGAAGCGTTTGAAAAATCATTGCACAAAGTCCTGTAAGACTACAGATTAAAACAGCCGTTCAGTTACTCATAAACACTGAGCTCTATAACCTCACTGCAAATTAGGGGCCACAGTCTACTTGATATATAGTAGTCAACAAGTCATTGACAGAACTATGGGGGGAAAAAACAGCAGTCTATACCCCAAAGAAAATTTCAGCTAAAAACAAAAAGTACTTTATTGATGTTAAATTAATACACAATATTAAACAAATTCCTCTGCAAGCTGAATTTAGCAACCAACTCACACGGTGTACTGGTCAGCAAAAACATGAGAGTAATTTTGCTAATAACACATTCCAACTAATCCATGAATAACTATTTCAGTACAGCAATTTCAATGTTTTAGCTCTTTGCTGTGTGGGAATGAATTGATAGTTATGCAGGAGGGTTGATACAGTCTTTTGCTCCCCACCATCCTTATAAAATTCTGAAATATGTGGTGATTTTAGTGTGCAGGTGATGTCAGGGGTCTGTGTAACCCTGTGATTGGATTGTCTGAGTCCGAGATAGACAGAACAAAAAAATCTCTTCCAGTGCATCTCTTATACCTGCTCCTGGTAGCAGAAACTGGTAAAATATCTTTCCTCATTGCACTCTTTTGGATATTTTTTTGTAATTGCAACTTTTGTGTGACTAGTAGAGCAGTAAAAATCAATAGTTGTGCAATTATGAGTCAGCAAATATCTCTACCCTGGGTTAATTATATATGTCTGTTGTGGGGTTCAATACTTACAGCTTGTGTGATGTTTAATTATCCTCATACCCTTACACCCCACCACTACCACACTCTCATACATGGCTGTTTTAATCTGAATGGCTGTTTTAATCTGTAGTCTTATAGGACTTTGTGCAATGTTACACAAAACATAGCACTGATTTTTCAAAAGCTTCAAGGACGTAGGCTAATGTACTTCAATCATTTACACTTTTTAAACTTGACACAGACAAGGACTATTCCATTCCTCCTCTAAGACTTTATTTGCACCTAAACTAGTCACTTAGATTCACATGTTAATGTACAATCTGAGCTTACAGCTAAGAGCACAATAATGGTCCTGAATGTGGACACATAAAATGTTGTGTGTTATTTTCTGTGCACCCGAGAGCTGTTTCCCCCTGATTCCAGCCACTAGTCTCAGAATGAAACAGAACAGAATCTGTAAAGCAACGGTTAGGAAAGACAGAAAGAAATAGCTACAGTTCCCTGTAGAGAAGTGGACGACAGAGCAATATTAAAAACAAGACCGGAGAAATGAGGAGTGGCAGAGTTAGACAAACAGCAGCAACGCAGAGAGAGTGAGGAATATAAAAGGAGAGAGAGAGTGGCGGCCGTCGTGACTGCTCTTCATGCAGAATGATGGTGGAGCCTCGGGTCATGCTTAAAGAAGGAGAGAAGAGGATGCAACGCTTTTAAAAATTAAACACCCTTTCACCCCCTTCCTCTTTCTCTGACGTCCATTCATCCATCCTTCCATCCCCCAAGGGTCTGAAAGAGCTGCAGAGGAAAGCGAAAGAGAAGAAGGAAGAGAAATTGCTGCTCCAGTTGATCCTGTTGACTGAAGCTGAGTCTAGTTTACCTGAGGGAAATCTTCTGTACAGCCGTGGGCTACAAGACTGCTTCGCACGGCTCCAAATTGTTCCACACTTTGATACTGTAGTATTTCAGACTGTCTGTGTGTAAGCATACTGCCAAGGAGTCTTCAGCAGCATCCTTTCAGATCGTTTGGAACAGCCATTGTTTTTGGATTGCAGCGGCGAGTGTGGCCATTAGTCACCGTTGACATTTTCGGACATGGCCCATAATTCACCAGAGGAAGCGCGCTGGCCCATTACAAGAAGGGACTGGTGCACAAACAGAGCTTGTAAAGTTTCAAGAGGGCCCAAACAAGCTTCTATACATCTCAATCCAAGACAACTATCTGCCAGCTCTGGCAGATAACTATGGACATCTTCATGAAAACCCTGTTTCATTATTATTACATTCCAAAACAGAAATAGATTATGTTGTACTAATTGTACTGTCAACTCTGAAGCAAATTTATAGGAAAAGGGAAATAAATTCAATTCATGTAATATAATCCTAGGTGGCAACATAAAATAATACACAAAATATTTATTTACAAAATAATTTACAATTTTAATAATAATTAAATATAATTTTATATAAATATAATATAAATTTATATAAATTAAATATAATTTTACAATACATATTATTGGCATAAACATGACTTTATGGCCATTGATATTAAGAGTGTTGTATTACCATTACTAGTAGCTGTCATGAGAGGTTCGATAATGTTCGATGACTTTAAATTAGTATGTGACCTCATAGAACTGTACTGTATGTCCAAAAGTTTGTAGACACCTGATCATCAGTGTATTTTTTTAAAATCATTATTATTTGGGTTTGCAACCCCTCACTTTAATCGATTGTAATCAAATTGTAATCAAGTAATCATGGCAGCTCTCCTTAAACTATGGCGTCTGTTTTCTTTGGACAAGCTTTAGTGAGTATAAAATAAAAATGGCACAAAGACATGGTAGGATGAGTTTGGAGTGGAAGAACTTGACTGGCCTGCACACAGCCCTGACCTCAACCCCATCCAACACCTTTAGTATAAACTATAACGAAGATTGTGAGCCAGGCTTGACCTCATAAATGGTCTACATGAATGGGCACGAATTTCCCACAGAAACTCCAAAATCTTGTGGAATGCCTTCCAGGAAGAGTGGAAGCTGTTCTAGCTGAAAAGGGGGGATCTATTTATTTAAATTTCATTAAAGTCCCTGTTTGGTGGAATGGTCTGGCGTCCCAATACTTTGGAACATATAGTGTATGTGTGTTTTATATGTATGTGTACATATGTGTGGATGCTGGTTGGAAAACTGACTATAGACAATACTGAATGGTTCTGAAAAGACAGAGAAATGATGAGAAATCAAGTCTTCAATTCAGGGCTACAAAAGGACGTGCTAATGTAGCAGATTTATTTAAAATGTTCACAGCTCCCTGGAGCGCCTTAATGAGTTGACTGTAGTAGTTGTTGTGCAGTTAACTGCCACCCACCAAACACACATGCGTGCACACATACACACCCACACTCGCACAGCATGTGGCTGGACTGTGAGTTTTAATGGCTTCCGTTCTAGCAGCAACAGACGTTTTTTGGGCTAATGCTAATTAGCAGCCATTAAACACTGGTGTTACATCAAATTTTAAGCAGCCCTGGGGACAGCAGCCGGCTGTACTGAGCCCTGCTATCCGTCACCAAACACCTGCTAATGAGCCAATCACAAAAAAATACGCACTACTGGGTAAAAATACAAGCCAAGGAAGTGTCACGCAACTCTGGATTATTCATGGTGGGAGATTTATTAATAAATTTGTCCAGCAAGTAAAACTGCCAGAAGCTCTGTGCGGTGACATGGACAACCGTGTGACCTCATGTGGACCAGTCACAGTCAACGATGTGATTAGTGCCCACTTGAAATTCCCAGTTTTCTCCAGACTCGCACACACATGGACTTGATAAGCTTTTTTTTTCGAGAAAGTCCACAGGGACTTTCACAGGGGATAATGCAGACTTTTTTTTAAACTCTCAGAGTGGCCATTTGGGATGCAGGTTTGAGCCAACTTTGGTTCACATGCAATGACAAGAGTCCTGTTTAGCAGCTTGAACACTGCAGACTCAAACTAAGGCCTCATTTCAGCCAAAAGAAGATGTTTTGCTTCAAAACATCTTTATTCAAAGCATACACTGGCCGCTTGCGCTGGAGCCCTGTGGTATTTGGACTGAGATGTAGCAAAACTACTGAACAACTGATCAAAACTAGTCAGTGTGGAATTGACAACAATGGTACGCTCATCACGCTAATGCTAAATGAATATTTAAAATGAGTGATGCTCTCTGTACAAGCTCTAAACAAACACTGTAGTGGTTCGAGTCATAAATAATTTCTCCCAACAGTTGTTTAGGAAGAACACATTTGTGAGCATGGATAGGTGAATTAGACCAACTTCAGATCCATCTGCTACAATGAGGTATGCCACGGCGCTGCTGTTGTGGGACTGGTCATGCCACGTTGAATGTAGATTGCTGCTTGAGGCTGCTTTCATGTGGCTACTCTGTCTAGGCCTTTCTGAGCTGCTCTGAACACCCCCCACCCCCAAACAATAGCAGCTGATTAATGATTAGCATGCGTGGGAGACTCATGTGTATGGAGTGTCTGAACAAAAGTGCTGATCGAGAACAAGTCATCCCTCCTCATCCGCAGTGTGTTTACAAGGCTCTAATGTGCAAGAACTGATCCTAAGTCAGCGCTTGTCCTCTGAATAAAGTCATACCATCCTATTATGAGACATTCCGTCCCGTGTTAGGATTACCATGCAAATCAATTTGGATCCAAAGAGGACATTCTTTTTTAATTTTAACTAGGAAGACTTTTTGTAAATAATCTGCACCTTTGTGTGCGCGTGTGTGTGTGTGTGTGTGTGTGTGTGTGTGTGTGTGTGTGTGTGTGTGTGTGTGTGTGTGTGTGTGTG
>JBBPCW010000027.1:6091286-6104413 GCA_037974425.1 Phenacogrammus interruptus | reverse complement strand
CTGTGGGCTCAAATCCCAGGATTTCTAGTGGCACCACTGATGTACCCTTAAGCAATGGACAGAGAACAATTTCCATACTGTTCACACTGTGTGTCAATAAGGGCCACTTTACTTACTTTTTATTTATATTTTACATAAACCCATTCAGGTTCAACAACAAAATGTATTGTGCTGAGGAACAGACTTGTTCTGACTGAATGAAGTAATGTACGTTTTAAATAGTAATACACCAGATGCATGTTTAGCTATGAATTAGAATTCTATACAATTTATATATTTATTCACAAACAAATTAGGATTTCATATTGTTTTGTTTGTCTGTACTTCATATGGCCAAAAGATTTATTGCAATAATAAATGATGATTCTTGCCATACTGTTTGGTCACTTTCTTCAGAGTTAGCTCAGAGTGCTGATATTTAAAATTCCAGAGTTGTAGATTTACGGGTTAAACTGTTTACTAAAAATGCAGCTCAGTAGTTCACACACATTTTAAAGACCTGTAAAACAGGTCACACCACTAAACCACACCCCTTTGCTCGTCAGCTGTGTCAACCTTCATTTTCCCTCTCCCTCAAAGAACACAAAACAAAAAGTCCCAGGGCTTTTTTAGCTCTTCGACAGTTGGATTTCTACCTGCTTTCTGCTCTGCGACAGCTGCTGTTACAGGGTAAAATGGCAAAGGTAGCTGTGGAGGATCAAGACCCCTTCAGCTGTCCTATCTGCTTGGATCCGCTGCAGAATCCAGTGACAATTCCATGTGGACACAACTACTGCATGGCTTGCATTAAGGATTACTGGGATGACCAGGAACGCACAGAGTCCTATAGCTGCCCCGAGTGCAGGGAGATCTTCACACCAAGGCCTGCCCTGAACAAGAACAATATGTTTGCTGAAGTAGTGGAGCGCTTCCGAAAGACAAAACTTCGAGATTCCTCACCTGCTCAAAGTGGACCTAGAAAGTGCAGCATTTGCACTGGACAAAAAGTTCAGACGGTCAAATACTGTCCACAGTGCAAAGAGTCATTCTGTGAGGCTCACGGTGCTCAGCACAACAATACGAGTCAAAGGGAGAAACACACAGTCATTGTTGTTGGTGGACAACCATCAAAGAATGTCTGTCTTCATCACAACATGCCTTTAGAGATCTACTGCCGAACGGACCAGCAGCTGATCTGTTCTCTGTGCTTTGTTGAGCGTCACAGAGACCATGATGCTGTTTCAGTTAAACCAAGGGGCACAGAACAAGTGGAGAAACCGTCTCATGGGAGAAGACACCACAGACACAGGTCACACGAGCACAGCAGGAGGAAACGTAAGAGCAGGCATGGTAGTGGACACAGGAGGGGCCTGCATGCGAAAAGTGGACACAATTCAGGACACCATGAAAGTCGAGGGCTTACACTCGGCCGGGACGGACACACCGAAGGAGGTGGACATACAACAGGCAGGGACAGGAGTGGTAGACACGGAACCTGGCACAGGAGCAGCAGGCATGGGCGAAGGGGGCACCAGACTCCATGAGAGCGACACAGAGGACGAGGTAGATTCCATCAACCAGGCCAACAATATTCTGATTCTTCATTTGAACATCACAGTGATAAACTAGACTGAAAAAGATGTGCTTTAGTTCTTGAATGCACTTCTAAGTGTATGAAAGTGTATTTCCAAGTGTTGGAGAATAGCATTTTGTGAATTTGCTGTTTTTCTGTTACATTTTATGAAATTGACAGCAGTGTTTTGGTGACATGACCATCATGTACAACACTTTCTACATGTAGATTGTTATACTGTTACCAATTAAATGCAAATTCAACAATTAGTAGATAAAAATAACTATTATTGAACCTTTATCTTTTTCCCCCAATTGAAAACTTTACATTTAACATATTTAGCCACTCAAAATACTTGCTAAACAATTGAAACAACAATCGAAAGTATATTTTTGTCAGTTAAGGTAAACAATACGAATGTACCCACAAAAGTATTAAATGTCTATTGGTCCAATTATGTACCTTTTTCTGACACGGTTTATAAAACTATTACTATATTTGTGTTTATTTTTGCATCAGTGTCTACATTTTTGTATCATAAATGCTTTATCTTTTTTCTCCCCCCAAGTCATCAATATTAGTTAAGTGTAGTAATAGTTAATAAGTGCAGCACAGTGTCAGAAAAAGCTCCTTTGTCCATGAAGGTACACCAATGTAAATGTACCCTCAAAGGTATTGAAAAGTCCTGCAGTCCAATTATGCACCTTTTTCCCTGTAGAGAGAGGCGTATGGGTACCATTTTAATAACCTAAGCATTGGGTTCATGAACTGGAGTGGAATGTGGCCTAACAAGGTGAAGACGTAACTGATCATGTAGTACCTTTTTCCTGATAGTGTAAAGAAGTTTAGTTTATTTTAAACATGCTCACATGATGTTGAGGAAAATTACCTGTTTGAAATGTCTTTTACCTTTATTTAACAGCACTCCTACACATACAGCCATGGAGAAAAAATGAACAGACTGCATAATTTTTTTTCTGGTTGTTGCTTTTTTGTGGGAGTGTGTGCTCTTTCCTTATTGTTTTATACACTATTGGCCACACAGTTAAAAAAGTAAGAATACATATAAATATATTATACCGTGGTAATGTTCAACTACACAACAGTCTCGCATTATTTTACAATGGCAACAATTAAAATAGTAATGTTAAGAGCACAGTGTGCATGTGTGACTGTTTCATCCCATCTGAAACTGAATCAGGAGTGAAGCTGCTGGAATACAGCACATAGAAAAGCTGCTGTAACAACACTACTGTCTCACGACACATATGGAGGCATTTATTACTTTTTACACAGCTCACACTGCAATAGTTCATAAAAGAATAGCAACCTGTGCATTTTACACACACACACACACACACACACACACACACACACACACACACACATACAAACCGTAAAGTGAACATAAAAAAGGGGACATTTTTTCTCCATGGCTGTATATGCTTGTGATTTAATATTTTACACACACATACATTATAAATATATACACTAACACCAGTGTGACACAAACTGCACCCCAGTTGTGTAATCAAAACCTTAGAAATGGTTTAGAAAAACAGCTTCACCCATTAAATGTGTTTTAAAATGACCATTCATAAGAGTTCTTTTTTGAGGAGAAAAAGTCAAAATATGTGAGAAACTATTAAAACATTTTGAACAGAGATAATTTTAGAGAGATGCTGCAGCCCGAGTACACAGTGTTTGTGTGTAAGCAGTCTGGGTGTGAATAATGACCAACACAGCTGGTATTTTTTTTTGTTATGCTCTTTTATTAGTCCTGGAAAACATGTAAGGCATAATGGTAACATCACACACAGAAGCGTTACGAGCTCTACGGTCCTCATGACCACGCGGGCGAGCCTCGCGTGATCCAACCCAGAGTCAAGCACAGAAGCAGCGGCACTTCAGAGGGTTTCGAATAGAGTGGAGAGAGTGCTGATGGAGGGATTCGAGGAAAAGAAAAACAGAAATAAAACAACCTGTCGCTCTCTCTTCTCTGACGTGTGTGGAGGGGAGGGACATTATTAGAGCGGAGCGACGGGTGAAACGATCTTGCAACCGGAGCGTACGGTCAGGTCTGAAGGTTGGATGCGCACGTCAATCAAAGTGACAGATTTAGGGGTGGAGCCTCTGGCTAAGGAACACTATGAACAGGAGAAGGTACAGTATGGACGAATGGAGGGAGGGCATCAGCTGATACTCTACTCTTAATTTGCCTTTGGGAAGAAGCTCATTAAAACATGCAGTTGGACCGTGTGGCTTATCCAAGAAGTACCACATCATTTAGAGTGAGAGTTCCATGACGGGGTTAGGAATGATTATCCGTTTAAAATATTGATTTGTCTAAGGGAATCTATCAGTTCTCTGTTGGCTTGTGTCTGGTGAATAGAAGATTAGCGTTAAGGCCTCTTGAGTATCATAACGTGCGTCTGCTCTGAAAACCTGCAGGCTGTCCAGCCTTGGGAAAGTTATTAAGCTGTGGAACGGAGAGAGGAAGCGCTCGGGCTCCAGCTGAACCTCGCTGCGGTTCCTCTGGATCCGAGCCACACTGTCCCATATCCACGAGAGACACTCGCACCTGCAAATGAGCTCATCTCAAGGCGCCAAACCGAAAGAGGGGAAGGCTTTCGAAACGCAAAACGACTGTGTGCTAATGTATAAACCTCATGCCACTGAATGCATGCACTTAGAAGCCCAGATGTTAATACTGCTGGGAATGGATTCTGCATGATTTCCGAGTCAGCTCCATAATGACCGATTCTTTTTTTTTTTTTTTCTCCTTTGTATATTATTTTTGCTGCACAGCCAGACAAAACTAAGATGAAGCAGAGAGGGAAGCCAGAATCTACAGCTCTGATGTCACACGCAACTGGAATGAGATCTAGAACCGGAAAACAACAGTGTTGGAATGGAATTTGGGTTCTAGAACCAGAACGCTCAGGCTGAACAAAGCAGTCAACAGTGCAGTTACGTATGATAGAACAAGACACTGTTAAACAACTCAAGACTAATTTTTCTTTTTTAATACACTCTTTTTTTTTTTTAAACATACATTTTCCAAAAAGCGCAGCAAAGATGTTTGTTCTTTTTCAGTTAGCAAGTATATTCACAGCACACTAGTTAACATTAATTTATTCTGTCGGCTGTATCGTAATGGCAGGTTAAGTCTGAGCTATGGTCGGCTGGTGTGATGGTAATGCACTGTCTGATCTGACTAGTATCCTACGCACACGCTGGGGTGGAGCTGTAAACATGATTGAGCGGATCTGGCGTCAGATCACACTGGGAAGGAGACAGCAGCCCTTCAGAACAGAGCTGGTGTGACGGAGAGGGGGTGCGCTGTACGGTCATGCATGCGGAGGTATTCCGGCGTTTGTTAGCAATCAGCACAGTGAGAACTAGAACATGGTTTGCATGGATTGGAACATTACCGAAAAAGCCAGAGAAGGTTGTTAAGCACCAATAAATTTCAGGGGCACGGTTAACCACACACGACAGGTACGACATGGTCTTGGAACCCTCCCTGCCTCTTGTTTCCCCCCCACCGCTGGTCATTTTAAAAAGTAACCAGAAAAGAATTTTTTTTTTCTTTCAGTAAAGAAAGCATAGCTGGAGTGAGGGCTCGAGCCCCTAACAGAGTTTGGCACACTTTTGTCAGGATCAACATAACGTCACTCCTCACATTAGATAAGAACTGCAGCAAAAGCCTTTTCAACTGAAACCCTTGAAACACTCAAACCAAATAGTAGGCCTACACAGCAACAACAACAACAAAAATAATAATAATAATAATAATGCAGAACAAGAAAAGGGTAAGATAATGTGGACGGACACCCTTAACTTTTGAGTTAGTCGGGGGTAGGGGACCGGGGGGTCACATGGTGCTCCAGAACCCAAGCACCTTTCACAAGAACACAGGCAGAGAGCCAGAGGAACACAACAAAAAAAAACCCAGAGCCTTAAAAACCAGATCCGATACTGAACCCAGATGAGAATCCAGTTCCGGGTCTTGTGTCAGAACACTGTCACTCTTTAGAAAAGGATGGCAGTGCCACACCCTTCCCGATGCATTCTGGGTTGCCTTCTCCTTTCATGCGAGGATAAGAGCTTTTTTCTTCTTTTTGCTCCCCGATGGGATGGCTGGGGCGTTGATGCAATTTCTGTGTGTGTGTGTGTGTGTGTATGTGTGTGTGTGTGTTTGTATATAAGAGATGAATTACTGTTGGTGACTGTGTATATACATATGCCTGTGCCTAGGAGCAACCTAGTGCCATTTGTGTTAAGGAACAAATAACTGTATGTACATGTGGGTGGGTGTGTGTGGTGTGTGTGTGTATGTGAAGTTGTGTGCAAGACAGCAGCGGCGAACCAGAGGGAGTGTATGCTAGCAGTGAGCGGCTGCGAGTGAAAGCCGGAGGGGACTCCTGAGGAACGGTGGACTGGGAGTGGGACTGCCATCCCTATAAGTGCATTAAGATCCACAAGCAGAGTGCAAATAATACCAAACCAACACAGGTCATTCATCACAGAGAGAGGAAGGGGGAGGAGGAGAAGATGCTGAAAACAGAGTTAGAGATAGAACAATGGAGAAAAAGAAAGAACCGGGACACGCTAGCTCATAGCATAAGGGAGGTAGAGACAGAAAAAACACATTTTTATCTAAATCTGACAACTGACCTGAGGACACACACCCACCCACCCAAACACACACACCCCCCCAAACACCACAGTAAACAATACACACACATACAACAAAGTCTGATTCCACTTAAACAGCTTTAAAAATGAAAAAAAAAAAAAACAAACACACTGGACGGTTCTTTCACATTAGACGAAAACCAGACTCACTGAGCGAGACTGGAAAGCGTCTTGAATACTGGAAAGTTATAAACCACTGCAGTGAGTAGGAATCGCCACTACAGGCAGCAGAGCACTGCACAATGTAACGGGCTTAGGGAGGAGTCAGTGGGTTTGATTGACAGGTCTCAGAGCAGGGAGGGGGAGGGGTTACGCCCTTCTGACACTAGAGTCTGACAGCAGTGAATGAATGTCGTCGCCAACAGAAATAATGTAAATGTCAGCATGGTAGCTAGAGACGGAGAGGTCAGAAAACCACAGACCAACCACTGAATAAAAGAGGAGAAAATATAAGCACGAATCCAGTGTGTGTGTGTGTGTATACGCACGAGTGTGCATGAAGGGAGGGAGCAACCTGACTGTCATCTCTTACTGGCCGAACGCCTGTTGCTATGCCAACAACTGCCGTTAAACGGAGCCAGAGAGAGGCAAAGCACAAGAGAAAAGAAAGATGGACTAAAAAACAGCAATTATGTGGACAAATGGACAAACATGCTGAGAGTTAGTGAGAGTGTAAGGCCAGCGGTCATAAGAATGGGAGTGGAATGCTCCAGATAATGTGGAATCCTGGAGGAGACCTCTGGAATGAAACTGCATTCACATCTTCGTCTCAAACACTGACTGTTTCACCATCCTACCTCTAATACAATAACCTGAGAAGGCGTGCGCTTGTGTGTAGGGAGGTGGTTTTGCCCAGCAGCTGGGTTTATCAAAAGCCCAGCAGGCTGATATATTCTGGACGACAGAGGAAAATATAATCTTGTTTTTACACAGAGGAAGCTGATGGACATAGCCAGTATGTGTATAGGTGCTACAGTGCAGAATGGAGTGTCAGGAGATTCTAGTGGAGCCACTGGTTGCCGTGTTCTAGGGTTCAGAAGCGCGGCCCTCCTCCAAAGTGTAATATTAGGCTCTGTAATGTTCTTTTGCTTCCGACGTCCCCTTTTTAAAAATGCTATAGCCGTTTTTGTAACAGTCTCTGCATCTTTTTTGCTGGTTCCCGACTGCATAGTACTGCAAACAGGAGAAAAGAATATGGAATGTTCATTTATTTATTCATTAATTTCTTTAAAAGCACAGATATTTCTAAACCATTTTCTGTAGTGAGAGCCCTCAGTTCAGACATTAGATAAGCCCTAGTCTGCAAAGATTTTAGCAGGCATGCTAAGCGTGCCTACATTTAAATAACTAGCATTGCTGTAAGCCAATCAGAGACCACAGTGACTCCTCCGAACTGCCACAGTAAACTATACGGATGGGGGTTTGTGATTTATCTGTTGGTCTCGGTGCGACTGGTCTGATGAGGGAAAAAAAACAAACAAACAAACAACAAAAAAAAAGAATCAATAAGAGGAGGACAGGTGAGTGCAGATTGCAACTGAACATCCCAGGTCAGAAATGAGACAGGTAGAGGGGTACAGGGAAGAGGACGGGGCAGATTTGGGGACACTGTAGTCATGGCTACAGCACTCCTGCTGAACCCAGGCCTTTACCCATAATCCTTAGCGGGTACACAGCTATCAAACAAGCGCTCACACTTAAAAGGGTATATAGGGGGTGGTTAGAAAACAATCCTGCTTGTGTCTACGCTGATAAAGGATAACATGTTGTATATAATA
Organism: Phenacogrammus interruptus; assembly: GCA_037974425.1. Classification (NCBI taxonomy): domain Eukaryota; kingdom Metazoa; phylum Chordata; class Actinopteri; order Characiformes; family Alestidae; genus Phenacogrammus; species Phenacogrammus interruptus. Next base: position 6,096,382 of record JBBPCW010000027.1, on the reverse strand, counting down.
GCAATATGGTGTGCTGGCACAGAAATAATGCGAGGGATATCTGTAGTGTGAAAGTTTTGGGGTGCTGAGTTTCAGATATCAGATCAAGTTAACTTATAGTGGTATGTGTGGCAGTATAATACTGATATAGCACACCTCAAAGGCACGCAGTCACAGATTAGTAACAGCACAGGACAATGCTGCCATGCTGTAGCATGAATAATACTAGGAAAGTACAATGCATAACATATACAGTGGCATAGTGGAGTGGTATGTCCCTGTTATGTGTGTGTGTGTGTGTTTTAGTGAGTGTTAAGCAGCATTTGAGTGCTGAGGATACTATGTATAAGGCTGGTTAACTGATTGCAGATTTCAGTGTGAGATGTTGATCTAAGGCCAGAGTAATCGCCTGGGGTTGAGCTGAGAGCTGGACTACACTGTAAACCCCACCACCCCATCATACAAACACACACACACAAACACACACACACCCCCATACGCACACTCAAACGTGCTCTCACACAAACACACATACCCTCACATACACTCGGACTCAAATTATCCCCTACTCCCTACACAAACACAATTCATAGCCACCGATTTTCTGCCTAGCCACCTTCCTTCCTCAATTCTCCTCCTTCTTGACCTCTTCTTTCTTTTCCTCGGCTTTCTTGTCCTCCTTCTTGACCTCCTCCTTCTTCTTCTCCTCTTTCTTCTCCTCCTTCTTGGCCTCCTCCTTCTTCTTGTCTTCCTTCTTCTTGTCCTCCTTCTTCTTGTCCTCCTTCTTCTCTTTCTCATCTTTCTTGGCCTCCTCCTTCTTGGGCTCCTCCTTCATGGGCTCGGTGCTGAGGATGATTTTGCCAATATTGTTCCTCTCCTGCATCCTGCGCATGGCATCACCAACCTGTGCAGAGAGAGAGGGAGAGAGAGAGAGAGAGAGAGAGAGAGAAATGGAGGAAAAGGACAAAAAAACAAGACAACATGAAAGACTAAGAAGATCCATCTGCTGGGGTAAGAATATCTAAAAAGCTGTCAGGTTGATCTAATACTGGAACAAATCTCTCCCAAAACACACACACTTTTACTCCCTAAAGGGTTAAAATGAGAAATGAATGAACTGTAAAAAAAGTAATATGTATGCATGACTTTGACTACTGCAGCATGATCATTGTCCAGGTTTTTTCCATTTTTGTTATCCAAAAACAGCAACCCCCCAGTTTTAAGCGGATCAGGACTCGCGGATCCAGTCACATGCTGATTTTTTATGAGAACCTGACTCATCGTTTTATGCGGAAATCTCCACAACAGCGCAGAACCTGCAAATATTCTCCACATATCTTTTTCTTATGCATTTTACTTGTAAATTATTAAGAAAAATGTACTATTTTGTAACATAAACAGTAGGGTTGTACCAAAATGATTTTGGAATGTGCTCTTGGAATGTAACCCACACGAATAGCGGGGGGTTACTGTATAATTAAATTTGGCATATAAAACTGACATTTCAATACATAAAGAATGGCTTAAGACACACTTACACTTCCATTTGGTTCACTCTATAACCATCTAAACTCGGTAGCCAATACTTGAATACTGTGAACGTCCGATCTTAATGATGTTCTCCCAGCTCATTCATAACCTAGAGAAGCTCATTACAAACAAATCTGCCATAAGATGTCACTACAAAAGGTGTCCCCCTGCTCCTCTGACATGGTTTGGTCCATATTGGGCCAGTTAGGGCCTTGACAACATGTATCCTATTGTACTACTGTATCATGCCTACCATGTTAGCTTATGGCTAGTACGTTAGCTCAGGGCTCATATAATAGCTTGAGATGTGGGCTTTACCTCAGCTTTGTTTAATATGGACAAAAGAATCGGAAATGTTTAATTATGAAATTCAGGTGGCCCCTTACTTCCACTGAAGCACAACCGTAATGCTTCAGGCTACCAAGTCATTTTGATTAACACCATACTTCCAACTTTGTGGAAGAACTTTTTCTAATCCATCATGACTGTGTCCCAGGACACAAAGCGAGCTCCATAAAGACATGGCTGGATGAGTACAATGTGGAGGAACTTGATTGGCTCATACAGAGCTGAGCTCAACCCCATCCAACACCTTTGGGATGTAATGGAATGGAGATATCAATGGTTCTCAAACAAGCTCTTTGTGACATCTAAATCGTTCACATTTCTCCTCCATCCCTATGGACAGGGTAGCAGATAAATACACCTAAGGGTCCCTGAAAACCAGTTTGAGAACCCTGCCAACCAGTGGAAAAGGAAAATCTCAATATATTAACACAAGTACATTTTCAAGCACTTCTTGGTTTATTTCCCCGGTCAAAAAATGCAACATTCAACATTATTATATCAAAACTAAATTTTGGGAATCGCTACACCCCTACAGCCAGCCATTTTTTATAATTGTCACTTCTCAAACATGTCGTTTCATCCATTCTCCTCATTTGTCCATCTCTTTTCTCCTCCTTTAGTCATCCACCTCTCCCACACCACACCACCTAGCAACGAACCAACACCATGGCAACAAAGAGACATCTCCTAGCAACAGAAAAAGCCTGACCCTGACACTGAACAGGATAGAGAGAGAGAGAGAGAGAGAGAGAGACAGAGAGAGAGACAGAGAGAGAGACAGAGAGACAGAGAGAGAGAGAGAGAGAGAGGCGCTGAGGACCTTAAAATCAAAGCTTTCTATGTTTCCAGAAGCTTTGACACATTTTCTGGCTTCCAGTTGAGATCTCAGATGAAAACTGAATGTCGTATTTTTCACTATTACTAGTATTAATAGTAACAAACAATACTTCAGTCTGTTAACAGCACGCTATGGATGAAAAACAAAAAATAATCAATGAACAGCTCAATTTTTAACATTCCTGCATTAACACAGAATTCACTGGATGTATATTAGCTAATTCAGAAAGGCTTTGAAAACAGCACAGCTCTGAATGAATCTGTTTTAGAATAAACAGATCTACATCTTCAGCATCCCTGAATATCACCTAGCTTTATCACAGCTAACTTCACTGCCATCTACCCCTCACTGACCATCTCTTCACCAAACAGAGAGAGAGGTCTCCATAGCAACAGGAGAGTAGCATGGACTGAAAGAACAGAGAGGATGAGGGAGGGATGAAGTATGAGAGGTAAGATGAGCGAGAGAGAGTGTCATGTTTACGTAAGTAGTGTTGAAGTGATGTATTTAAGGAAAATGAACAGATCAATGGGGAGCGAATGGGTCCTTACATAACAGACCTATGTGTGCATATACAGGTTGGCTTGAGGAACACCAGAATGTCAATAGGAACTTGACCTCGCACGCACGCATACACATACACTCGAATAAAATTGAACGTTTAAATGTTACTTTCAAGAGTATGCAATACAGTAACCCCCCACTTTTCACGGGGATTACATTCCAAGAGCATGCACATATAGTGAAAAAACGTGTTTTGGTCAAACAAATGCCTATTTTCATAGTATAAAGCCTAAATATGCCCCCAATATGCCCCCAGAACACAGTAAACTCAGTTTAATGCATTACCCATAAAGAAAATATAATGGTAAACCTGTATTCGCCTCCTTTAATTTAATTTACAGTAATAAAAATACAAGGCTTTAAGAAGGACAAAAACGAAAAACAAGAGAAACACTGATACGAGCCGAAACAAAGACTCGCACGAAAAAGAAATGTTGAAATAACTCGCTCTACCCACATGTTTAGACAGGGCACAGCATACTAATACTAAATACACCGTTAAAAATTGGGGAAAAAAGTTTGTCATGCCTGCGCACTACATAACACTCTCTGATTGGCTACTTTCAAACCTCCCGCCTCCAAGTACCACAGTATTTTACAATTTCAAGATGCACTTTCTATAATTTATATGGAAATGTTCTCAGAAAAAATCTGAGTTACACTGAATCCGCTACTGCTTATCTGCATAAAAGTGAGGGATGGCTGTATAGGAAAAATGCAACGTCACAATATTTAACACCACCATGATTTTGGAAACAAGTTGGAATAAAATTTACCATCAAAGTAGCAGTAATTTAATATATTCATTTTGATTCACTGCTGATTGTATCAGGGCAAAATAAACCATCACTGAATGCATCGGTCAGCTACAGGGGACAACCCATCAAACACTGACAAACACTACTGTCCTCCATAAGAGCAGAATGTTAATGCACCAGAACATTTAAACTTTGTAATGACAATTCCAGTCTCAATTTATGTTGGTTATTATATTAGTTAAATATGCACATAATATGCACTCTGGATATGAGCATTGAGTCACAATTCCCATATAAGTGCATCTCCACTGATGATACTTGTATTATACTTAAATTTTTGATATAATTTATCGCAATTATGATTATCACAATAATGTAATGCCCATCCTGGTTATTTGGATTACTCAAACAAACCTGCTCCAAGTGGTAGGTGGAATCGATGCGAGGTTTGATTTTGCCCTGGTGATACAGGTCCAGCACTGCAGTCATGGCCTGCGAGATGAGCTCGGTCTCCGAATCCAGGTAGCCCAAGTGGAAACCGCACACGGAGCGATTGCCCTGGATCAGACTGAGCGTGTGAACAGAGAACTGCTGGTACCAGGTCTTAGCCACGGCGAACAGGTTCTTCTTCTGGCCCGATAACATGTTTGCTGCGCCTGTGGAAGCCACAATCATATTAAGACCGAAACATTTCAAATCCTACCTCATGAAGCAAAACTACTATTGTTTTATTGGTAGAAATAACTTTGAGTAGTTGAGTTTAATGCGCTAATAGTATTTTATTGAAATCTGCAGCAATATTTTATATTTGTACATACTATATTAACATAAGATAAGAGAAACCTTTATTAGTGTGAAATTTGTTTCGTCATGGCAGAAAGTGGACTGTACAAAGGTAAGAGAATAAAATATATAGAATATACTGATAGTACATTATAAAATGTACACTATACAATCTAGAAATATAAAATATGGACATCTGTATTGTAAAATATATGCATATATGTCCATGTAAACTATATGTAGACTTAGGCAAGTATGTGTCTATGTACACAATAAGTATATGTATATATACACAG
>JBBPCW010000027.1:6028344-6043214 GCA_037974425.1 Phenacogrammus interruptus | reverse complement strand
AAAAAAGGACACATGGTTTCTTAATGCTGTATACATATTGTGAAGGCATCTCTCATCCATGGGGTAATGTTGCTAAAGGAAAAACGATATGGGCTGAAGGGTGAAGAGTGGTTGTTTGAAGCAAGGAAGAGACAAGCAGGGAGAGAAAGAGAAAGGAGCAGGAAGAAAGGAAGCATAAGCAGAAGGAAGAGAGGGAGGGAGGAGATGAGGTTGGAAGAAAAGATACAAGAGGTTTTTGCCAAGCAGCCGAAGGAACCTAGCGCCCCACACCAGTTAACCACCGGACAAAGAAGGTACTGATGAGGACGCAGTGGTCAGGAGAAAGCATTCGCACAAGTGAGGTGAAATAGACCCCCTCCCTATAACCCAGAGGGAAGGACTCCCACACCAACAGAGGTAACTGGGAAACCCCAGTTAGGGTTTATAGACCACAGAATAAACGAGATTTAAATACTGCTCGTGAAGGCATCCCTCATCCACAGGATATTGTTACTGAATTTACTAGCCAGTTTCGGAACTTATGCCAAAGGGAAGTCTGAATACAGCAGACATCCAGAAACCTCTTCTTCAGCAGATAGAACTTTTATTCTTGCAAGACAGGAGCAGTGGATGGCCGAGGCCTCCAATACATACTCAAGGGTGCAAACATCTTACACAAAACACAATATGTTTATACAGCTCCAAAATAAAATGAGACCACTGCAAAAATGTTCAGTTTTCAGGTTCAAATATTGAACTCAACAGACAATATTTATCTTCATTTCCAACCAAATATATTGTTCTGTAAAGCATAGTTGCAGTGTTTACAGAACTTACATAATTTAAAGAAAACAGATCCCTTGTTCACTCAAGCAAAATGGCAATAATTACCTTTGACGAACTTCTAGTAGAGTTTTGCCACCCGACTGGTCTCATTCCGAGAAGTGTGTGTTGATTACAGCAGTGTTTCTTTTCCTCGTTATATAATATTTGATTCTGGCGATCACCTAATCAGTACCTCATGAAGCAGAATGAGGTGCTTGTATAGGAATGTAACAGACACTAGCATGGAATGGTTGTGATAGTGCTTTAAAAATAAATTGCAGTGGTCTCTTATTTTTTTCCAGAGCTGTATATAGAAAAGAATGTAGGTGTTGGGTCTATTTGGGCTACCAGTCTTGCTGACAAGGTACTTCATAAAACAGTAGTTCACCTTTCTTGGGGACAATAAGCCATCCTGTTAGTCATCGTCTTCCTTAGTAACTCTCACTTCTGCATTTTCACACAGAAACAATTTCAGAACGTATGTCAAAGCCACGGTGTGAATGCAGCAGAAGCCAAGAACTATGCTTGTAGGATTTTAAGCGTGGATTAGTACAAGGCGACTGGAACCCCATTAATGGGGTCTGAATGCTATACAGTATATAGAGAGAAAGGATAAGAGTTCTTACCTTGCTCAAGGAGATCTAGGTCCTCTAGGTTATCTTAATCTTGTCACTCCTCATCCCTCCAGCAGAGCCTGGACTCTGAAGCTCCAAATGTCCCTACTTTAATGTGGGACACGGCTGAAGTCTTTCCAATAGTCAAACACAGGTAAGGAACACTAATGAAGTGTTTGACCTGGCAGTATGTTCTGGCATAAAATGGCACAATTAACAATCAGCAGGCAATGAACAGTGAACATCCTGCTTTTAGATCATAAAACCAGTTACCATTCATAACATTTGCTGGAGAGACACCAAGCCAGATAAAATTAATGTAAATATCCATCCAGCTTTAGTATAACATGCTTAAGAGTGGTTAATTACTTTTAAATACTACAGATCTACATTAGAGAATACTTGAGCAGAAATGTTTAGAAAGCTGAACTGGTTTATGCAATGTTTTCATTGCCAGATGCATCTTTAAATCTTTAAAACAGGAAGAAAATTCTTGGAAGCAGCATAACGTCCTGTTCGGCCACTATAATGTCCTGTTCAGTTAAGTTGAAATGAACCCCAGATGACTTCAGATCTTAACTTACTGGAATGCAAACCACTAAATTGCATGTTTCCCAATAAAAACACTCAAGAAGCAAAACAAATACAGCTTTTTTTAACCAATAGTATTTAATGATCATTGCCATTTCTGCCCTGTACCCCTGTAACTATCCCCCCTCCCTCTGAAAAGTCCTCTTCCCCACAGTAGACAATCAGGACCAGGTTTCAGCTATTTAAACAGACCTAAATAAATATGTGTGAGTGTATGTGTGTGTATGTGTGAGAGAAACAGCTTAAAATTATAGAAAAGAACAAAACAAACAAAAAAAAACCCTAATTTAAAGTCTAACTTGATTTTTTGAAAGAAAAAAAAAAGTGTTAGAATATTTTCCCAATTTAAAACATGGAATAAAACATACTTGGGGCCACCGGTTAGTGTAACTAAACCATCTACAATAAAAACCTTTCTAAAATATCTTTTCTTTAAACCTTAAAAAAAATCTCAAGTCAAACAGCACCACCTATAGGTAGAGCTCAGCTTTGGTCACAGATGATGAGGGGTGGAAGCAAGCAAGACTGACCAACACAGAAGTCAACAAAAATAACGGTTAGTTGATCGAGCTGTTAAGACTTCCATTAAACTTGTCAAATGGCAAAAAAACAAAAAAATTATAACGTTTCATTTTAACATTGGTTACGCTCCAAAATTGTAATTTTACAGTAAAAGGAAAAAATGCTCAACTTTGAATGCAACAATAGAACAAGATGCCATTTTAGACCACTTAACTTGGTCCATACAATCTAAAATGTTAACACTTTGTAAAAGGCAGTTGGTACAAAAAAAAATCTGGGAGAAGTTAGGTTACGAGATTTCAATGGGACAGTGACAATTTGCTTATGTGATGGTGATTCATTGAAGGTTTTTTGACTTTTTGAAAAAATTGATATGGCTTTATGCTGGGCTAATAATGATAAGCTTACCAGCAACATTCCTAAAAAATAAAGGGATGGGGGGTTTTACTACTCCTTACAACAGCTAGCAGAAGAAAAAAAAAGGAACGGGAAGTAGGACAAGAGTGAGCGCTAGGCAAGCAGAAAATCTCCTATAAATCCAGAATCTTTTGCATTATCTTACAGAGAAGAGACTAAAGTAGGAGTGAGGGGATTTCTCCCACAATATCGGATATTTACCTTCAAAGAAACTGAAGATGACTTCTTTAATGAGTGTGTGTGTGTGTTTCTGTTTGTGTGTATGTTTAATGTTTGTGGGGTGCAGGGCACAGAGCAGTCCTTGTTATCTGTCCAAGTAGTCCTTTTATGCTCCATTCTGTCCGTTTGTATTTGAAGCATGGAAGAAAAAAAAAAAAAGCTCTCACGAATTTGTGTTCTTTCTTTCCCTCCCTTTCTCTAAGGGTGCTTTTCCCCACTTCCCTCCCCACATTACAAGCTTTAAAATGCTGGGGAGAGAAAGAGGGGCAGAGGGGATGGACATCTCTCTCTCCAGCCCTCACTTCATCCCCTTTCCTCTTCCTCCTGCTCCTTCTCTCTCTCGCTCTCTGTGTGTAGACAGAGGCAGATCCTCGTCTACCTAGGGCACTGCAGAGCTGGGTGGGGCGAATACGAAGCCCCACTCTCTCTGCTCCAGATCAGACAGGTGCAGATGGGGAGGAGCTCTCAGTTTGAGGCGCTGTTGCTGGAGGAACTGGAGGTGGAGGCGACGGCTGTGTTGGAATTGCCGGTGGTGGCCACCGATTTGCGGATGTGTGGGAGCAGGAAGGGGTCGCAGGCCAACTGATGGACATCAATACGGTCCTCCTTACGGTAGACTAGACACCGACGAATAAAGGCCTGTGTATAAAATAAATATAAATAAACAAATAAGATGGTAGTTTGCCTAATTTCAGCTCAGAAGAACAGACATGGAAATAAATCTGCTTTAGAGAATTCACACCAACAGGAGTAATCCCATGGACAAAAATCCTATGGCTATGCCTGATAATCCGTCAAAACAAATACAACTCCTAAGAAGATTAGCATGGAAATCTTATGAAGGAGAAATAGAAATAGAAATTAAACTGAATCTATAAGTCATTCCTGTGTTGTTTACTTCCAAAAATGAATAAAAGCACCTTTTAAGAGGTGCATGTCAAATTTTTGGTCAATATAGCGGATACTAATAAAAAAAAAAAAAACTCACACGTAGACAAAGAGAACGAGAAAAGACGAGAGCTGTACCTTAGCCTCAGGTGAAACTCCAGGTTTGGGAGGGAACTGCACCTCAGTGGCTTTGAGTATAGTGTTCTCCTGTAGGATATCCTGCTGTGACTGATTATGGCCAAACGGCTGGACAGGTGAAGGAACAAATGGGAGACAATCTTTTCAGAATCAGGTAGATTCATGTGTTATCAGATTGGAATGCAAGAAACTGAAATTTAGGATTTCTTTGGAGCTGCTGTGAATGTGTTAGGATAGCATTTATAAAACCCTCTTACAAAAAAACTGAACAATGAATGGTTCTAATTCTTCACCAAGCCTGGGGTAAGTGTTATATTCTCGCTAAGGGGAGAGTTTTGGGCCTGATGGATACAACAGCAACAATAACTTTGCCATTAGAATTTTCCCAAGTACAACATGAAGGTTTAAGTCTCTGAAAAAGTAAATATTTATGCATACATTTATTTTCCTTATAAAAACACAAGAATGAATGCAAAAAACATTAACAAGTGTCTGTTGGACAAATTCCAAAACCTTCTCTGCATCAGCCCGCTCTTATTTGTTATAATTATCCTGTATCTGGTATGGGTAACAATTAGTGCCGGGCCGTTATCGGCGTTAACCTGCTGCGTTAATGTGAGACTTTTATCGCGCGATAAAAAAAAAATCGCCATTAATCCATTCACAAATTTGGGTTTGGGTTGGCAGAATTTAAATGAGCCATTTTAATCTAGATTAATTCCAAGATTACAATAAGATTTAGTCTAGATTAAAAAAATTAATCTATGCCCACTTCTAGTAACAATACATTACTAAGCTAAATTGGACGGGCTAGTAACAGAATTCCTTTTTTACTGCGTCTTTTTACACTATTTCTGAATCTTCGCATTGATTTTTATTTATTTATGATACGCCCCTACAGGACCACGACAAACAAGTGTTATTTGAGTACTGGACCATTCTTAGCATGAGAGACTGTCATGGAATGTGTGTGTATATCTCTTGCACAGCATGGACCACATATAGCTGTGTCCACATACTGTCCACTTTATTAAACACATCTAACTTGTTGGCCCACCCTGAAAAGTTTTTGATGACATAGTTTGTGTCTGTCATCATCTAGTCCTACATCAGTGGTTAGTTTCTAGAATCAGAACATTGTTGACTGGGTATTTGTGGTTGGTGAACTAGTCCCAGTCCAGCACTGATGATAAAGTGTTTGAGAACTCCAGCAGCACTGCAGCGTAATACATTCTGGAGCACATACACATGAATGCTCTTCTATCATGTGAGTCACTGCTGTACTGAAAATGATCCTGCACCCAAATAATACCCGTTCACTGGTGATCCTGACCATTAACGGACAAATAATGATACTGTAAACAATACTAATCCACTGACCAATAAAATGCACAAATGTAGGCTTGAGGTAGGCGGAAGTAATCAACTGGTCAGCTAGCGTAGTACAGCTAGTTTGCCTGTACATTTACAGGAAAACAAATTACTGCCCAGAGAAATGGTTTTAAACTGTTCAGCTGCCTAATTACCTTTTTCCCATAGAGGCACTGGTAGAAGATGACTCCGACTGACCATACATCCACTTTGTTGGAGATCTTAGGCGGCTCCTTCCCTACCACAAAACATTCTGGAGGCAAGTACCTACAGGGAGGAGAGAAAGAACATTAGAAGTAGCAGTTGATCTTGAATATGTAGGTGTGTGTTCCTCCTACACAGGTTGGGGCAAGAATGTTAAAGTCTGCCCTGGTTACTTTGATCGGAAAAAGTGGTAGTTAATCAGGTGTGGAGAACTATTTATGCAGTACAGACTTAATAATGCATCTAATTATAGTCTAGATCAGACACACACATCAAGACGTTCCAGGGAGGAGAAAGGGAGAGAGACAGACACACACACACTCGCACGTACCAGTAGGTCCCAGCTCCTTGAGAAGTGAGCTCCATGCCGTCTACACCATAGTTATCATCATCCATGATCTTGGACAAGCCGAAGTCTGTAATCTTTATCTCCCCACATGCTGTGCCATTCACCAGCAAAATGTTACCTAGACAGTCAGAAGAGTAAAGGTCTGTCAGGGTCACTGTGAAGCACAGTGATGAGTTTTAAAGATATCAACCTGGAGCTTTTATAACAAGTCTGCAAAATCAATAGACTCATGTTTGTGGCCATGATGACAGCAGTCTCCATTTTAAGGGAGTCTGCTTTTCTAATGTTGTGAGAAAGAAAAACTAAATAGTGTGTACTCTGCTGCCATCTACAGACTGCATTGCTGTTTAAAGGGCTTTCTCTGTTGGGTTACACCCAATCATTTACTACTGCTATTTTATCTCACAGCCATAGAGGGGGATATAAATAGAAATTATCTGCTAGTGGCAGTTAAACGTGTTTTCAAAAGCTAATTTAATTACCTGCAGCATGGAACCAATTTGAAGTGGAAAATGAAAACACCCACTTGTGGATGGCTGCAATGGCAATGTTTTGACTGTGATAATCTTATTCACCCTTAATCAAACGAGGGTTAGACTAGATGCACACAAACGTTTCTATTCCTATTGGTTCATTTACTTTAAAGATATCTTACTGGGAATGCATCAGTAAAACATTTAAGGCTAAACCGATTGATAAAAAGTAAAATTGGATGGTTTTGTAGTTGTTTCTTTCCCTCAAAAATATTCTGCAAATTATAACAGAGCGCCTCCAATCTTTACATTTACATTTATGGCATTTATCAGACGCTTTTATCCAAAGCGACTTCCATTCCCTAACTACAGGGACAGTCTCCGTGGAGCAACCTGGGGTTAAGGGTCTTGCTCAGGAACCCTGTGGTGGTGCTGAAGGTAGGATTCAAACCCATGACCTCTTGGTCTATAGGCAAGTATCCTACCCACTACGAGACATATCTGTTTTACCAGCTTTAAAGTACTTGAGAGGTGCAGTGCGAAGAACTTAAAAAATATAAATAAATTTTTTTTAAAAAATACCAAAATGGGATTAGGTATTTTGTCTCAACATGTCTGATCAAGATTAGGTCCAAAAATCACTTAATCATAACCACAGTAATAGCAGGGATACCCCCAAAAACATGCCAAACAGTATTATTAAAAACAAGTATTGTCAATAACACGAGTGTCTGTGTTGTACCTGGTTTAAGGTCATAGTGGATAATCGGTGGGCGGATCTCGTTCAGGTATTTGAGAGCATTGACAACCTGCATGATGATAGATCGGCCTTCTTTCTCCGACATTAGCTTGTGCTGCTTCAGGTAGAAATCTAGATCGTTGCCCTCACAGTACTCCAGAACTGTGCAGAACCTACAAACAAAAAACAATCCATCTTCATTCTCAATTTCACCTGTCACACTTGGCATAAAAAAAAAGAAAGCGTATTTTAGAAAGCAGTTAGTGCGATTCTCTTACGAGTCTGTATCCAGGGAGAAGTAATCGTAGAGTTTGACTATTCTAGGATGATCTAGCTCCTTATGGATGCGATATTCTCGGCAGGCGTGTCTGAAACAATCAACATGGAACATTGAAACACACCCTCAGACAGGCTATAAAGCACAGATCCAATAAATATCAGCGACAGATCCAATAAATATATGACAACATTACTCAGTTAATAAAATACATTTGATATTTTCTTCAAATGCACTGCCCATAGTGCAAACCATGTGTAACACTTCAAGGTTTCTTAGAGCTACACAGAAAGATTCAAACTTGAAAAAATGATATCCTACTTGTGGTAGTTCTCTTTCTTCTCATCTCTCCAGTTTTTATTGAGCTGATGTATTTTTACAGCCACATATCTCTGCTCTGTCAGGTCAAAGGCCTAATGTGAACAAGGCAAAAACAGGGAGAAAAAAAAAAGTCATTTATACTTCAGCGAGATCACCATTATAAAAATGGTAAGCACATTACCAACACCTGGATAAAAAACCTCTGGAAAACTTTTCTACCTTATACACTTCACTGAAGCCTCCTCTGCCCAGCAGGTGCAGCAGTAGGTAGCGGTCATTCAGTGTGGGGTGATCTTTAAACCTGACATAGAGCAACAAACCCAAATATTAACCAAAACATTAACCAATTATTATCCCCCCACCACCAAACGTTAAACTAGCAGAAAACCCCAAACAGCTGGTTATGCCATTCAACAAACCCTGTGCAACTCTAACACAGCTTTGTTAAAAAAAAAATAAAGTGATGCAGTGTTCGGGAAAATGTCATCAAATCCCACAGAAAACAGCGAAAATGGAAAAGTACAAAGCAGCAACCATACTGAGAGTTATCTTCATTGTGTATTCTCTTGAGTTCTCGGATGTGAAGATTACGCACTCGCTCCAGCCGCTCCAATTCGACCTGAATCTCAGCCTCCTCCTACACAACATACATCTCATTACAGTGATGGACATATTCTAAACACAGGTAAGCATTCAAAACAAGCAGGGAAAAAAAATACTGCACTGATACATGTGCGCTGTGTACCTTCTTTAGATGGCCGAGTCTCAATTTGAAAATCTCCTCTTGCTCGTGATATTCTGCTAGCGATAACCTATAAGCACAGAAAAGAATTACAAGAATATAATTAAAGTTGTGATACAAGGAAAGGAAAATAAAATAAAACGTTTCTCTTTCCACGTACATCTCATTCTCTGCCCCATTGCTCTTGTTCTTGCGTTTGTTGGGCTCCAGGCTAGGGGGCGGGGTCTGGGTTGCACTGGGCGGTTTCTTCTTAGCCAGCAGTTTCCTCTGCCTCTCGATGTCCTCTCTCTGAGAGTTCACCCTCTCCTGCTGCCTATAGACAAATACAGGTACAGGGAACAGATAAAGACAAAGAATAGAAAAATAAGAACAGTGGACAAACCATCCTTGTGACTGAAAACGTGTCAGCAATACACTGTCAGACAAGAAAGAGCATCACTTGGTGAGAGGGAAAAGGAGAACGAGAGAGGGAGGGCGAGATCCAAAGAATGGCTACATGTCTGCTCCTTACCTTTTGAAAAGCATGAGCATGTATTTCATAACCTAGTCTTACATGACAGAGGGACTTGAATACATTATTTATGTGTAAACATTAAAGATTTATCTGTGTTTATTTTTCTTGAGCAGGTTCTGAAAGGCAAACATACGTTCATTTTATTTGCCTTGTGTTTGAGAGTGTCTTACTTGACTAGGTTCTGAAAGGCGTAACCGTCAGTCCACTGTTCTGTGAAGGAGGCTCCATGCCGTACGGTAGTAAAGTGTCCCAACCGCAGACGATCCTGCATGCTCTTGTCTCTGCACGCCATCTTTTCCTGCTTGGACTAAATCACAAACAAAATTTGTACAAGGTCTACACCGCAATAAAATCTCCAGAACTGAAGTAAGCAAAATGCGCACACCTTCTCAATAAGCAGTTTCTTGCTCATGGTCACACACTTGTTGAGGCGTTCTTTACAGCGCTCCAGCATTCTCTGCTGCTCATCAATTTGTCTTCGCAAGTCACAGTTCACCTGCAACACACAAACATCTCAAAATTTCAAATTTTAAAAATCTCAAACATCTCACTCATATATGTCTATATGTACACAATACACACACACATAAAATATTTAGGTTTTTTTTTTTCTCATTAGATGAAATACAACACCTGAACCTCCCACTGAAACAATCCCACATGAAGCGTTGAACTGAAAAATACTTCCGTAAATAAACACAAACAAAGCTTTTTTATTTAACTGCTGTTTTGCTTGCTAATTATGGCTGTTCATCTCAACATGCTATTTTATTTTCACAATATTGGCCAACCCTAGCTCAGCATGCAGATGGGTTTTAGAGGGGAAAAGATAATTGTGTGATTATGCATGGTGATTCTGTAGAGTTGCTATCCCTACCCTGAGCAGATCATCAATACGACCTTCCTTCTTCTCCAGGTCAGAACTCTTACTGCTTTCCAATGCAGCCAACTTCTCCAGCGTCAGCTCCGACTGAGGAAATGCAAAGATGTTTTAGAGGTGGATCTCCTAGTGTATATTGCATCATTATCATTTTACCGGTATATTTAAAATAAATAAATAAATAAATAACACAGAATATGCATGTATGTGTATATCACCTGTGTTGCACGGTGCTGCGTGTGCATGAAGACTGGCTTGATGGAACATGAGGAGTGTGAGTGGTCTGTGTTCGCTGAACCGAGAGAGGAGGGGCTCCCCTGCTGCACCTGTGAATTACACACATTCATCGCTGAACATTCTGGGCTACATAAACAAATATGCTGCAAACAGCAAACACAAACTATAATTCCATTCTAACCAAATATTAGAGATTATGTCTGAGTGAATGGACAAGAATGGGAGCAAGAGCCACAAAAGAAACAGTGGATACTGAGTAGCTGTGGAATGTGCTGTGTGACACTGAACGGAGGAAAGGAGAGCAAAGGAAAACTGAGATGGACAGAGAGCAGGTGACCTACTGCAGCAGGAGGGTTGGAGAGAGAGTGCTGCGGAGAGGAGCGCACCACAGGAGGAATACCACGCGCCGGACTAGTGCCAGTGCCACTACCCCCCGCAAACTATAGAGAAAGAAACAGAGAAAGAGAGAGATGTGGTTAGCATGAGAAAGACTTGTTAGTAGAAAACTGTTATCACTTGTTGCACAAGTTGGGAAGGTAAAAAAAAAAATAAACCCGTGTTTCAAGTCAAATAGTTTTCTCAGAACTAAAAGGAATCTACGGGTGACGTTACAGGTATGCCATTTGCTCCCCATGTAGTTGAGTCAATTTTTTAGTTCACTGCTTTAGTTTAGAACAGAAGCTGAGAGTCTAACGTTGCTGACAAGCACTAGCAATCAAACTTAATGAAGATGCCGCAGCCTTGATGTGAGCTGCCAGAATAATTTACTGTGAGCTATTAAAAACAAAGAGTAAACTTCAGACAGCCATTTTTTTTTTTTTACAAACCAGCACCGGAGAGGATTGATCATGGAACAGATTAATTTGTATTTATGATACAATACAGTCCCCATGTTCTGTAACACAGACATTTTTGATATTTCACAGTCATCCAAGTTAGCCATAAACCACAACAAACAAATCTGCACCACCTTAATGAAGTTCTGGGGACGTATTTACCAAAGGTAATGACTAAGGACGCAATCGAACTCAAATCGATTAGTCAGCATTTTTGCGTTTTTTGAACACGCCTCAGTCCTGATTGGTTTAAATCGGTGGCATGGTTATGAACCCAAAGCGTTCCCGGCTTACTTCAACAATTTTCGCCCTCTAGCCTTGCCGTAGGTAGATCACGTGGAAACCATTTTTTGACTGTAATAAACATACAAACATGCCATGGCACAACTTCATACTTCAGACAAGCAAAAATGGCATGACAGTCAAGATCACGTTTCTCTGCCTAGTTGCATAGCCTCAACACATTCTCGCTCTCCGTTTAGGTGAATAAAAACAGTAGGATAGAACACTGTGGAAAATGTAGTTTGGTAGAGCTTTTAACCATCTACTTTTATGTAGAAGAAAAATGCCCATGAAAAGGGGAGCGTGAAGAAACAGCAGTGGCAGGCTGGATGATGAACTAAAGTATGAACAGAACAAGAACTGAAGCCCAATCTGAGCTAAAGTGGACCGGAAAGAGAGCGGAGTCCCCTTTCAAATGAACACACTGTGAACAAACTGAGTTCCCTTTCTGGACCACTTCTAGGGCACAGAGTTTGGTTCCATTAAGGAGGCCTATATGTGAAAACACCCTGATATGTGAAAAAAACTTTTCTTACAATGTTAGTGTCACAGTGGAAAATTATGTAAAATAGATTTTCAGCTCTCATGCAAATGACGACCAAGCATTTAACAGGCTTACAACTAGACCATCTTTGAGTGGGCAGGTTTCAAGTGGTTATAATTAGAAGTTGTAGAGTCCAACGAGGTGTAGAGTCCTACCATAACAGCTCTGTGGTTACAGCACAGTTAACTAGTTCCATTTTCAAGAGCTCCCCTGCAGAAGTTTCGCTCCTCTATATGCGATTTGAATTCACTTGCGGCATTTATCAGATGCTTTTATCTAATAGTTTATCTGATAAGGGTTTTGCTGAAAGGTAGGATTTGAACCCATGACTTCTTGGTCCAGAGGCAAGTATCCTACCCACTAGGCCAACACCACCCCACAAATTGGGAAAAAAAATGCTGATATGAAACCGGATGCCAGTAGGGATGGGAACTGAAATTAGGTTCCAAATAAGAAACGATTTGAAAATACCCAGAACAGGGTACCCACTCATTTTTGTTTTAATTTCGCTTCTGTAAATCGGTTCTGACGCAGGCTAACGGCCTATACCTATAACAGCTGCGTGCGTCAATTGATGCAGTGCCCAGTTTTGCACAAGACGCCTGCTGATAGGACGTGTATGGTTGTCTGCCAGGACCTGTTTCAGTTGAGATTCGCTAGGTTTGTTTAAAAAAAAAAGTTTAAGCCCACATTTATTTTACATGATGTTACTTTCTTGCTAGTTGACTGTTTGGTTAGAATCATTTTTAATAAAGTTTGTTATTTAAACAGTTGTCCTTTATTTTGTTTTTTGTGGAATCGAAACAGGGAATCATTATGAACCGGAATCGATTAAGCAGAACCAGATCCCATCCAAACAAACTTAAGAGAAAAAGGTTTAGAGATTTTGTAATTGGTTATGTTAAATCTGCAACTGAGGCGGAGGCAGCGGCAGCACAGAGAACTGTGGAGGTGATGCAGAACTGCCTGCATTAGTTAAGCTCCGTTCTGCATCACCTCCACAGTTCTCTATGCTAGCTCCGCCTCAGTTGCAGATTTAACATAACCAATTACAAAATCGCTAAACCTTTTTCCCTTAAGTTTGCTTGGTGTGTACAATATAATCTACCAATCACAAAGCCCTCAGCTTTGTGATCGCTGTCATAAGAGTAACAATCATGCCATCAAAAAAATTCAAAATTTAATGTTGCAAAAGGCCTTTTTTTGCCTCACATTTTTAGAGACTTGCCCATGAGCTCCCTTCATGTCCATAGTCTTAATTCTGGCCTTGTGAGAATAAATCTGATCGTTATATTCCTGATTGCTGAATTCCTTTTTTCAGGGGATTTGGTAAATACATCTGCAGACCAATTTAAACAGGAGGGGAGGGGGCACTCACTTCCCTCAGCTCAGGGTAAGTAGGCAGCATGGCAAGGACTATAGCTTTGTGATGCAGCCTTAAGTTTGGTACAATCCATTTCACCATTGGAATCATTTTTATGTATAGAGCAGTGACATTTAAGGTACAGAGCAAGATGTGCAGCTTTAGCAGCAGAACTCACCTCAAAATAATCACTGATCTTGTGTCCTCGGCCTCCTGCTTTCGCTGGCGAAAAGAGAAAAGGTTGGGAAAGGTCACAACGTGGAGAGTGAGTGTGGATTTGACAAAAAGCTGGATGTGATGGAACACCAGCAGAGTTATAAAATCTCTCTGGATTGCACATTCAGCCAATCACAAAACGCAGGGAGATGAAATGTCAGCTCAATTCTTAACTACATAAACCGCCGCCTCTTCACACATTCCAAGCACAGAGTACTTGACGGACTCCATGAAGAGAATGCATTACAGTGACCGCCGCTGGCAGGACAGCTCCAAAAGCCTCTTACCTTGGCTGTCAAAGGGGTCTCCTTTCCTCTTGCGTGTCCTCTGGTCATTAGACTTCTTCTCAGGTGTCTGAGAACAGAAGCGAGGGAGAGAGAGGGCGAGTATGCGAGCATGAAAGAGAGCGAGCATGACAGTAAGAACACAAGCATGAAGTAAGGACACAGAGAATGAAAGGAAGAGAGTGAGAGAGAGAGGGACAACAGGAATCCATGACATCATTTCATTCCACAATGCTATTCACACCAGACGTTTCCATGAAAATGCTCAGGAGCTTAAAACTTGCAAACTAGACACCAGTCTCCCCAGACTAAACAAAACAGTACAGTACTAATGTGACCCCATTACACAACCTCATCACTGCATACACTCCATCAGACCTAACCTACTGCCCTCAAAACTTCAAACACTGCACCTAAAAACAGGCGCTCAGCAACTTTATAATCACTTTAGGCTTCAAAACTTCAACGGCGGAACATTCATCCATGCAGCTCAGCATTACACCAGTGTAAAAACATATGAACATGTGCTACAATATAAATTGCATTAAAATCTGCTACAGATATGAATCTGAGCAACATCTAAATATAGATAGCGATTCATCTGTCTGTAGAGGTGAGTAATATATACAGATACAGAGCACTTTCTGTGGAAATGAGTAATTTGACATTTGAAGACATTTTCATTTGCAGTTTGAAAATTTATATTTATTCGGAATTAAATTATAAAGGAATGTCTGAGGAGTGAATCTTTTAAGTCTCAAACTGATCAAGCGGATTTGACAGCGCAAGATGGCTGTCAGCAAAAAGTCCTGGTTATGCTCTCTTAAATTTCCAGCACTGTCAGGATTTAAACTCAAACTCTCTTGACAGCAGGGTAAAAGCTTAAACAGTTCTGCCAATTTAGATCCTGTTCTAAACCTTTCTGTTTAAAATAGCAGTGTTAAGGATGTATCTATATTATACACATTACTGGTATGTTGCCACATAGCTCACCTGTAAGTTTCTGCGCAAAAATATATATATGTGTGTGTGTGTGTGTGTGTGT
>JBBPCW010000027.1:5980732-5990795 GCA_037974425.1 Phenacogrammus interruptus | reverse complement strand
TTGACAATAATATATTTATTTGGCAATAATCTCAAATTTAGCCAAAGCACTCCTGTTCGGTCATGTTTAATATTGTTCTTACATAAGCATAAGCCCAAATAATACTAATAGTAATAATAACAGTAGTGGTAGTGGTGTAATAAATAATAAAAAGTAAATAAAATAATAATAATATCTATCTATTAATACGCATCTGCGGGGGGCGGGGGGGTCATATGTGCAGGGCCCTGCAGCCCCAAAGCCTGTCATGACTGGTCCCCAGGACAAATACGTTTGAGTAACGCTGCACTATAGGACAGTGAGCCTCAGCCCCACGGCTTGCGACAGGGGGCGCCAGGGTACCACTAATCCAACTAGATCTTCAAATGCAAAAGAGTCATCTGCAGTTTCAAAGTCTACCTACAGAGAGCAGTAATATCCAGCTGTATTTGTTGAGCGTGAAAGTGTCTCTTATTTAAAATGATCATTTACGGGAATCACTTTTAAGTGAGCATCTGAGAAGAGTATGTGCCCAATTACTAAAAATCAATTCAGACAGTGTTGGGCTTGGTAAACAAATCTCAGCATTACAGTAAAATCAAATATCCCTGTGAACAACTTGAGGTCTCCCTTTTCACTCCATTGGGTCAGTAGCCATACTTTAGGGTATACCAGAAAAAAATGATTAAAAATAAGTTTTTTGCAATATTTTTTGCCTGTGGCATTAAAATTATTCATTCAAGAAAATAAAACCATATAAATGAAAGACATCAAATTTCTCACCTGAGAAGCCAATGTCCGCAAGCACAACCTTCTTGCGGTCTTTGACTCCACTGATCTGTGGGAAGTAGACATCCAGGGCCAGGAATGCAGCGCAGCTGAGGAAAGCCAGTGAGCCCATAGCCACACCGTAGTTACACGCATTCTGATTGCGGTTAAAGATGCAGAATTCCGCCACCTCATCTGGCCGGTTCACATAGCCTTCATTAGCGATGGAGCCAAAGATCACAATAGAGAAGATCTAAAAGTGGTTGGGAAAGAGAAAGACTGAGATTGCTTTAAAAAGTAAGTAATAAAAAAGGGACTCCTAAGACAGGAGAAACATACAGAGACCATGTGTGCATATGGGTATATCCAGCAATCTCACTTTCCTGGAACTGTTCATTCAAAGGATTCATTGAATTTTTGGGGCAACTTTTGACCTGGCACCTGATGTACATGATCCTTGGAATGCCAGCTGAACAAAAATCCACATTGTCTTTAGCACATTCTTATTTCTTTGTTCTTTGTCTCAGTTCTTTGTGTGATAGCAATGTTTTTTGTTTTTCTTGAATGCAGGTACGAACCTAACTAATACGCTCCAGCGTGTCGATGTGTGCCTGTACTTGGAGCATTACCTGTTCTACAAGTTTGTTCATACACTATGTAGACACCTAACCATCACATCTATATTACCTTGTTGGACAACCAATTCCAAAACCATAAACCATAAAATAATATGGAGTTGCGGCTTCAACAGTCTCTGCTCGCCTGGGAAGCAAGATTGCAAAGTGTGTCTGTGGAAATCTGTACATTTGTGAGATTGGCTACTTACATTGGACATCAGTAGATGTTAAATTAGGTTGAGGTCAGGGCTCTGTGCATGCCACTGGAGCTCCTCTACACCAAACTTATCAAACTATGTCTTTCTGAACCTTGCTTTGTCCACAGGGATTCCGTCATACAGGAAAGGGCCATCCCCAAACTGCTGCCATGGAGTTAATAGGATCCTGACAAATGCCTCAGTCCCTGATGTAGAGAAGCACCCCCACAACAGGATGCTAGCACCTCTACGCTTTACTGGTGTTCTTTGGATGGTGAGCTATAATGTCTTTCTGCCCAATGTACTGGGCAAATTGTTCTATTTTGGGCTCATCTGACCATAACACCTTTTTCCTCCTAACCTCAGAATCTTGAAAGTAACCCTCTTCAAAGTAACCCTCCCACACAACCCACAATTGTGGAGAACATGTGATATCGTTTTCACATGCACACAATGACCACTCCCATAAATTTCTGTAACTGCTTCTGTAACTCAAAGTTGCCATATGCCTCTATGCAGCCTCTCTGACAAGTTTACTCATAGATCTTCCAACCCGTTTGGAGAGACTGCCTGATATGGGGCGGGTCCTGGTTGAACCAAACTCTTTCCACTTCTTATTTATAGCCTTAGAATTTTTTGCATCCATCTCCTGACTTGTGCCTGCCCACAACTTTATCTCTGAGATTTAATGACAGTTCCTTGCTACCAATCGTTAATTGTTTGCTTTCAGTTGCTCTACCAAGCATTAGAATGCTCAAGAAATAGATGTTTTTATTATGAACTAATTACATGTGGAAGCCAGTTAGCTTTGTGCACAATGGGTAAGGTGATTAATTATACATGATTGAGTTCACAAGCATTTTTAGTAGGGGGGCTATCCATTTTTTATGTGCGTGTCTTTGTTTCAGGATGCAGAACAACAAAATATTCTGAAGGAGTGAATCTTTTCTATACCCACTGTAGTTTAAAATATGTTTGTAGCTGTAGCATTTGCACTTTAACTTCACTGGAACTAAAAGACTGAGACCACATCTCAGACCATTATCCCTCCTCCAACAAATTGCTGTTCTGGTAGATATTGTTCTCCTGGAAATTTCCAAACCAAATTCATTCATTAGATGGCCAGACAGTTAAGCTTGAGTCACCACCCCAGGGAGTACATTTCCACTGGCGGCCTGCTTTACACAACTAGAGCCAGTGCCTGGCATTGTGTATAGTGAGCTTAGGCTTGTGTTCAGCAGCTCAGCCATGGAAATGTATTTAATAAAGAACACAGTACTTGTGCTTAGGGCTGCACGTTATTAGGAAAACACGATATTGGTGCGATATGTGATAATGTTGTTGGCTGTTGTGATGGCGATATCACATGAGATAAGTAAGAAAGAGTTTTTCTGCTTTGGATTTGCTGGTGATATCGACTCCAGACGCTGACTAGTCTATGCAAAAAAACAATGAAATGCAATATTTCCATTCCAACATTTTTTTTTTTTTTTTTTTAAGAATTTACTTAAACAGAGCATTTAATGCCTCCCATAAAACATTTGAACCATCGAACACTGTTGAAAAAAATCTGAAAATATTTTTTTAATCATTTGAAATCTTAAAAAAATGTAAACAATTTAAATTATAGTAAGTACTTAGCCAGAAAAAAAATAGCAAAAAATAAATAAATAAAAAATAGAAACAATCTATAACAGTAGCACAGATGAAGAAAACTGCTCAGTGATTTTTTCCCCTCTTCTCTGTAGCACTGGGTGAAGAGCTTTGGAAAAACACCATTTATTGCAGTTCAGTCAGTCTTTCGTTATGTGGAAATTAAGCATGTTGATATCGTGATGACAGTAAATTTGCGATATATTGTGCAGCCCTACTTGTGCTAAGGTGGATTCCAGAAGCAGCTGTACACTTCAGAAATCAGTGGCCTGCTCTGTGAATTTGAGTAATCTTCTTTGTGGTTGAGCCGTTATTGCTCATAAGCTTTAAGGTTAGATGAAATTGTACAGATCACACAGATCTGAATTTTACCCTCTGTTTAAAAATCTGACATCATCAATTTAGTTGCATTAGATCACTATGCCACATATTTTGTTTGAGGAAAAAAAAAAAAAGTGTGTGCAAATAATCCTTTGTTTGGGGTCCTGGCCACCTTTTGGAAAAGCTGCATATTAGCAGGTCCTTCAGTAAAAAACAATGTGTCCACTGCATTTGAAAGTTTTAACTGCCAAGTTTGATATATAACCCTTAAATAAGAAATCAAAGACGACGCTCCAATTTCCAGTAAGAAAATATCAAGCTTGTCAGTTTTTGATTTCCTATTTGCACCAACTGCTAGATAGATTCACTTAAGATTCCATATCTATAGACACATACCTTGATCAGGGAAACCCTAAACATCAAAGAAATGCCACAGAACTTTGAGGTTGAGCATTTCTCACGAGACAAACATATTCAACCTGAACAGCTGTGGGAATCTTTAATGAGAAAAGCTGTAACAACTGTTAAACAGTGGCAAAAACTTCATGCAGCTACTCTGAAGTTGGCCATTTGGCTGTACCTTAATTAGCTGCCTAGATCACAAGGCTTCAGTATCCCACAAGCATATGAAAGCAGGCATTGTAACAGGCAGCACGTGGAGTCTTGATCTTGTGATCGTCAGCAGCAGTCTTTTCATGCTCCATGTCTCAGGCTGTGTGTGTGTGTGTGATACATGTGGCTAAATCCATCTCAAACTATTTTGATTATTTGATTATGATGCATTTACTTAAGTAAGCATACCTCACAAAGGTAGTAAGAAAGTCCAAAGTAAGAATGTTTTTGTTCAAATCAAACATTTTATGGAAACAATAATGATCCTGATAATAGGCTATAGTAAAGCCAATGAACACATAACGCATATTTCAACATTCAAGTTTTCCTTAACCAGCAGCCTGGCAAGCCAATAATCTAAGCAACATTTACATGGGGTCCTTGAGTTACGACATAGATACATTCCTTTGACAGCCCACGCCACTTACCTAACCTATTACAGCGGTAAAATCATTACATTGTACCTTGAGGACCCTTGTACTATTTATTCTTATGGTCAGTATGGTGACCTAATGCGTACTGTTAGAGTTGTTTTTCTTTCTGGTGGATTCTTTCTATCTTTCTTAATCAGAGCAGTGGTAACCATAGCACTCCAGCTAATAAATCAATTATGCCCATTCATAAGGCTCAAAGAAACAGACCCATGCTGCTGCTCAGATTAGAGATGGCCATAGAATGGCCTTAGAGTTGCCAGTAATTGCAAAAGGAGACCATTAGGGCTGCAAGAAAAGCCTGAAGTGTAACCTTATACCTAATCTTAACCTATCCCATTCTTTGTGCTTAAATCCTTAGTAATAATCTTCAACCCCTATCTGCGGTCCATCTGTCCAGATACAAAACAGCAATACAGACTAAGTCTACAAAGTTATGTATTGCACACAACAGAAAGCATATTTTGCTTATTTGAGTAACTCAATTAAGCTGCATTTAAGTTTTACTACTGAAATGAAGTCTTTCGTATATTTGAAAACTCAGGATCGGTTTCCCGGACAGGGATTAAGCCTAGTCCTGGATTAAGTAGTTCTGTGAATGGAGATTTTCCATTGTAAAGGAAAGGGTAGTCCAAGACTAGGCTTAATCCCTGTCTGGGAAACTGACCCTCAGTGTCCAGGAAAACGATAATTGTAATTTTATATGTTTAGGAAACCATAATAATATGCGTCTGCATCAGCTTGTTACGCATTCTGTTAGGTGTATACTTCAATTAGATACCAAGAGGCTGCTTTAAATCATTGCTTTTTAGTACATTTTCAAGTGATTATGGACAGAAGAATCTCCTTTGAAGTAACAGTATTAGTCTGTGTCTTAATTTCTCTACACACGGCATGCTTGACTGCTTCACCCATCCCCTCCCCCACAATCCTTCCTTTTAATCTCCCTGACCTTGTGCTTACAGCAGAGAGAGAGAGAGAGAGAGAGAGAGAGAGAGAGAGAGAGAGAGAGAGAGAGAGAGAGAGAGAGAGAGAGAGAGAGAGAGAGGTGTGTGTGTGTGTCATGGGACTGGGATGAAAAGCCCACTTCTTACCCTTCTTTGCCTGCCCTTACAAAGTCCTCCAAATGTCTGTTTCAGCACAGAAGATTCAGTGTACTCAATGTAAGCCTGCACTTACAATGACAAGCTCATCAATCATCTGGAGAATCAGACATTCAGGTTCAGGCCTTGAGGATCTAAACTGTCTGTATTACATGTTTTAGAGTGCTGACTGCACTACAGGCCCTACAGGTCAATATACACATTTGATGTGCCTTTACACATTTAAGCAAGAGTCAGTTATCGAAAATAGAGTTTATATAAAACATTTTAAATACAGATTAAATGTATAAATTAAGGGCACATAAAACTGCATATGAGCTATAATCCTGGTTTCTTTTCCTTTTACATTAGAAATAAAAGCGTAGTAAGATTTTGGAGAATAACTCCGGTCATCAATAGAATAGCCAGAGAATTTCAACTTACTGCTGTACTTCAACTTATTAGAATCAACCTTAATTTCGTAAAGTGAGGACAAGACCTTTTAATCTCTCCTAACAACATGGGAAGCGATCAGTCAGCACAATCACTTTTGATGATTATAAATGCAACTAGTATAGTTGAATATTGAATCCTCCCTCTGCAACAAATTGTAGACATCTTTAGTCACTACATACATTATTTCAGGGTTTCTCCATCCCAGTCCTGTAGAACCAGATTGCTGTTTTTTATATTTCTCTACTTTAAATCACTTAATTGATTGAATGATGTGTACTGGAAAAAATCACAAACGTGCAGGCCAATCACTATTAACTAAATTTTACTTAAAATAAATATTGAATACTTACAAACCTCCAAGAATGTCTCATGGGACAGGCCTAAACAAATTTGATAAACTAACATGACAGTGGTTTCTGACATCATTTTACCCAAAAAACTTTGCTAGTAAGTGTCACTCTATGGTTATGGTCTGAAATGTATTGAGCATCCAAGATATGATAAAAAAAATAAATAAACAAGGGGCATGATAAAAATGTGATGTTTCTGTGTTGAACCATGTTAAAGTGAAGTAAATAATCAGTAAGTGCTGAAACTACATGTAATAGACTGTAAAAGAAAGTGAACACCCTTCTAATTAGTGTGTTTAGCTTTAAAAATCCATGTCAACGTATTGTGACACCCCTTCAAATTAGTAGGTTCACCTTTTTCAGCAATACTAATAATTGCTAATAGTAGGGGTGGTCATTCTAAGCAAAAATATGACCTTATATTTACAGGGAGCAGTCTTATTGCCTTGGCAGGTACTAGTCTAACACCACTTGCCCAAATGTGCACTGCCAAGTTTGGTAGAGGAGAGAAGGTGTTCTAGGTCTGTTTTCATAGTTTGGCCTGGGCCACTTTGGGAAGCTTTTTCTATTTTAGCAAATAATGCCCCATTAAAAATGGTTTGCCCATCATGAAGAGAAAGAACTTGACTAGCCTCCATAAAAAGCCTGACCTCACCCCCCATTACCTGGAACACAGATTGCCATCCAGGTCTAATCCAGGTCCATCATAGGTTTCCAATCTGTGTCCACATAACTTTGGATATGAAGTGTTATTAAAAACAACCAGATATAAAGATATGCATAGTTCAATATAATTACGTCAAAATCACTAGGTAAACAGGGCGGTATACTAAGGATCTTGTGGCACTTATATAATGTCTGTTTGGAAAAAATGCACATGCATATCTTTATATAGCACAATGGGGGTTACCCTTTCTGAGATAATGTTTCAAATATGTACATCATTGAGTTTTTCTATAACCCTGTTACTACCCAAGCATTCATGCAGTGATCTAAGATGGTTGTCATGCCAACACCTCAGTTCTTAGTCAGCCTGTGAGAGTTACGAAAGGATGAACATACCTCTCATTTTCTCACGGATTTGGACCAGCGTGTCCCTCACAGTCTTACAAGCACTCAGCCTTGCAAACACATCAACAGCAATCCACATTTTTACCACTGATGTACAACAGGAATTCAACCATCAGGCTGCAGTGATGTTAGTTCCCATCACTTATACTGAGACCAAGACTGCAAATGTTTTTGTGTACTATTGTGCCAGTCATAAACAGTAGGCCTAGATCAATTATCTAGGCCCAACAACTCAGGCGGCAGATATCAACGAGTCAAAAGGGACAGAATTTGCTGAATATGTCTCTAATGACTTTATGTAAGATGGAACTGAGGTGTTGATTTTAAACTACTTTTGAAAATGTTTACTATTATGAATTAACACAAGACCTAATGTGAATGAAAAATGTCACACTTTAGCCTAGATCCAGTAACAATTAAGTGTTTTTTTAAGTGTGTTATTTTTAAACCGTCTATACTGCAGTATTAGAAGCATAAAACTGAAAGGACATATTCAGGATCCTGGGCACATGGCAAAGTACATGCTATTATTACATAATATTTAATAAATAACCTTATGTAACAGATGCTTAAAGATCAGAGTATCTCAGAAACATCCATCCAAGTACAAATATTCTTCATACAGTGAGATGAAAGAGGGAATTAATGAATGGTGGGAGATGAGTTCAGTAGTTGCAGCCCTCTAAACCTACCTGCCTTCCCTTCCCCCACTCTGCTCTCTCTCTCTCTTCACTCCATTTCAACCCCCATCAGTAATCTCTCTCTCCCAACCTCTCACCATGTGCTCAAATACCAGATGCAACATTCAGCAGATTGGCCTCTCCCTCTCTCTGTTCTCCAAGACAAACACACTAGTTTGTATTCCTGTCTCAGTGGAGTCTTTCCATTCCATAAATGATGCCTGCTGCTGTGATTCACCCAACCTAACCCTAACTGTACCTTTGGGAATTAAAAGGAAATCTTCAGTATTTGTTTGTGCAACTAAAACCTTTTTTTCTATATTAGATCAGTCAAATGGTCTTACAAAGTTAAAACAAAGTTTTGTTTTCAATCAATCTGGGGTCATTTGCTGCTCAGAAGGAGCTAAATACATACACACAGGCACACACACGACAGAAGGTGCAAAAGATGAGCCAAAGTTTAAAGTGTTATATCAGCAGCAGATGCCCACTTGAAGCAGCTATGGTGTGGCTTGACTATAGCGAGCTTTAAAATGGTCGAACACGAAATTTAGAAATAAAATTAGCCCATGGAGACAAAAACAAATGCATAATTCATGACTTTAATACCTTATGATTAAGTGCATTTGCTTGATTTTGGTGTGTAAATAAGTATGAGAAAAGGAGCTCAATTTTGCCTTCGGAATTACATAAAAAATCCAATGCATTATCATGTTTGAAAATGTTGTGAAATATAAGAACATTAAACTAGCAAACTGGCATATTCTGGTAATCCGATCGTTAAACGGAGCACAATCAGTCCATCTGGTCACACCACAGTCTTGATCAGAAGAAGCTGCCTAAAGAGAACTATACGGCCAAACAATATGGCCAAAGGTATTGGCCCCTTACTTTCAGTGAAGGACAATCTTAATGCTCTGCATACCAAGACATTTTGGACAATGGCAATTTGGACAATTAGCCTACATGCTTCCAACTTTGTGGACACGGTTTGGGGAAGAACCTTTTCTATTCCAGCATGACTGTGTCCCAATACTTTTGTCCACATGTATGGAATGTGTATGGAACGCGTGTCATTTGCTCCCGTTCCCCATCATCTCTCTCTCTCGAAGCAGGCCAAATAGTGGCATTTCTCGATGAATACCGTGTCTGAGTGGCGATGTATATGTCTAACTGGATGTATAGAGGTAAAAAGTGGTGCAGTAGTGTTAGCTAGACATATTAAAAAGCCTGTCTTGGAGTTTAAAGGACAGAATTAAGAGTTACAGAAACGACAGGTGGCTGAGCCTGGAGTCTGCTTACCCAGGAGACGATGCGGAGGATGGTCTGTGGCTGCTGAAAGAAGGCCAGTGGGTCGAAGGCACCTCCAGCCTTGCCCGCCCCGTACGCCTGATCCATCCTCAGTAGGGCTCTGTCACCTCTCCGTTTCTCAACGGCTCTTTATTTTTTACCGTTAATTCACGCGGTTTACCTGACGCGCTGCGGACCGTGACCTTGGAGATTAAAACCAAACGTCCTTCCGTCGCGGAATGTTTAATTTTCAGTCTTTCCCTTTTTCTTTTCTTTTTTCTCTGGATTCCCTTGGTGTTGGTTTGCCACAGAAAACAGAATTAGCTACCACACAACCACCTCTCCCTCCCTCTCTCTCTCTCTCTCTGTAGGGTGGAGCGCGTGCGAGGTAAACACGCGCGCTCTCGCGGGTAGGTGCGCGTGTTATTAGAGATCACGTGCTCACAAATACTACACGCTTGTGAGACCAGCAACAGGAACAAAAACACAACCATTATATATCTATATATATCTATATCTATATCTATATCTATATATATATATATATACACACACC
>JBBPCW010000027.1:5943503-5954147 GCA_037974425.1 Phenacogrammus interruptus | reverse complement strand
CACACACACACACACACACACACACACACACACACACACACACACACACACACACACACACACACACACGTATATATGTGTGTGTATGTAGGTATGTATATGTACAGCCACCCCTCGATAAATAACATATTTGTCATTTTTTAAGTGAAAAGATGTTAACAGTCTCTCTAGGAAATGGGAAAATGTAGTTACTTTTTATGTCATGAATTGAAGAGAATTAAAAATACTACTATGGCACTCTGCAAAAGTTTGGGCACCCAACATAATCAGTACTTAGTAACACCTTCTCTGGCAGATTTCACAGCTTGCAAATGCTTTTTGTAACCAGCTAAAAGTTTTTTGGGGGATTTTCTCCCATTCTTCCTTCCAAACGGCTTCTAGTTCTGTTATAGTCTTTTGTTGTCTTGCATGCAGAGCTCTTTTATAATTACCCACAAATTTTCAGTGTTTAAATCGGGGGGACTGTGATGGCCAATCCAAAACCTGCAGCTTGTGCCTCTTGAGGTAGTAAGCTGAAGGTCGAAGGGTGACAGCTGTTGCCATGCATCAGTTCTAATGAGCTGCTTAAGGTTTGAAACCTTGTAAAAAGAATCTGAAAAAGAAGCCAAAACTTTTGCACAGCATCAAAATAATGTTTTTATTTTTTATTTTTGTTCAATTTATGGCATAAAAAGTAACTATGCATCAATGTTTTTGAGGAAATATTATGTATTTTTCCATTTCCTAGAGAGACTGTGTTAACATCTTTTTAATTAAAAAAAAATCAGTTATTTATCAAGGGGTGGCCAAGTTTTTACATAAGACTGTACATATATATATATATATATATATATATATATTTACAAATACATACCCATGCATTTATATATTTTTGTATTATTTGTGTAGTGTATATATCTTATCTTTTCCTCCTTGAGATGAACAGATGACAGTGGACCAATTTTCTTACCACATGGACAGTTTTTATGCGCTGCTGACCAGGCTGGTCTTGCTGCTGCTGCTGGACCTCACGTTTGTTAATATGGTGAATGAGTTCCACTGTAGTGTTCATGGCCTCTGGCTGCACTAGCTGTTAAAAGCAAGGACAACTCAGTGATGTCTGAGCAGGGTTTGTAGAACCAAATATAATTTTCTGTGTTATGCAGCCTCATCATCAATTATTTTCCTTTTTGTTAAAGTGCTTTCTGTCCATACATTTTCAGAAAAAATAAATTGTATATATAGTATCTGAAATTCATCCTGATAGTTTTGGCTAGAGTAAGATCATCCTTTTATATTTCTGCTTGTGCTTGTGTAGCAGTTAAACTTCTAACATAAATAAAAAGCGTGTCTGTTACAGATTTTCTGCGAAAATACACTACTGATCAAAAGTTTAGAATCACTTGTCATTTCAATCGTTTTTCACTATGCAATAAACAATAATGTACTATACAGTTCGTAAGTTGTTAGATTTTCTATACATCCAGTGGATATACTGTCTTTAAATATACACTTAATCTCTTTTGGCTTTGTGTTTATTAATATTAACAAAGAACTATGTATGCATTGGCATTATTACAATTATGCTCAAAAATGTAGAAAGAAGTATTCAGACACCAAAAATGAACAACATAACTTTGTTGCAATGTTGTTGTCGTAGCTTTGAAATATCCATCATGAGAAGCAATTTGTGTTCAGGAAGTTGTGGGTTCAAATTCCAGAAACTGCTAGTGTCATCACTGAGGTACCCCTGAGTGAGGTAGTGTTCCCACACACAGCTCACCGGGCCCTGGGTTGCTGGCTGCCTGCTGCTGTACTTGGTGAATGGTTTAAATACAGAGGAAGAATTTCATGCTGTGCCGTGTTCATGTGTGACAGAATCTTCACTTATGCTTCCATTTTTGTCCATTCCTTCACATTCCTTTTAGTTTTGGGTTGTTTTGGCTGTATGCTTGGGACCCTCTCTTGTTAAAACACCCACCTTCTCCCTCTGTGTATCTGTTGTTTGGCTTTTTGACTGCTGGGTTCTCTCTGACCTTCCTTATCATAAGCTTGAGAACATGCAAGTGTCTTTGAATATTACTGAAGCAGATATATTGACAAAGATCTTTCCATTGCATTGTTAGTGTTGTTTAAAAATATTGAAGTTTTTGGTGCATGAAGTTTACGTATCCACTGGAAATATATTTAATAGCAAACTCAATTTTGTCGCTATGAAGCCCTATGAATCATGTCAGGATCATCTTCAGCTCCACTTATTATGTCGGACACTTCTAAACATGTCTCATTCTTTACTAATACTTTGACAGCTGTGAAGTTGGGACTTTCATATCAGAATGATTTAATTCAATCAAAGAAAATGTATATTATTGTATTGTACATTTAATTAGAGATGAAGTAAATACTGAAGCTCTGATTCACACCCAGGGCTGTAAATGGAGGACTACAGCCAGTAGGTGGCCCTCTTACCCCGTGTGGATCAATACTGCCATTGGTGCTGCAGGAGAGGAGCTCCTCTGAGGCGTTGGCAAAAACATAGAGCAGATAGGATCCATTCTGTTGCACTGGGAAATGCAGATGCAGCCTGGCATTCACTGGACTGGGCCCTTTATTCCTTAACTGGGAACAAGAAGAGCCAAGATAAAATGCAGCCTCCATGGTTATAAGATCAACACGACTCACCAGAGGTGTTAAAACGTGATGAGGTTGAGCCTCATACAGCTGCTGCCTGCCTCTTTTCACAAAGTGCAATACAAAGGCTACGGAAAGTGGTTTGAAGAGGGAGTTCCTCATGGCTCCTTGTGGACCAAAAATAAACTCTATCACTCTGTTATGTGTTGTAGCACTAATCAGCTCTAATAACATCTACAGAATCCAGGAGGCCCAGGACTTCATAACAGCACTAAGAAATTGCAATACTGACCTGACTAGAGAGTCAACAGTAATATGAGTTGACTCATAAAGAAAGGCCATGGGAACTTCCTTTTGCTAATTTGTCCATCCTGTTAATTAAGCTCTGATAATCTGGTGATCTATTGCTTCATTTTCTGCTTCATTGTGTAGCAGTGTGTTTCTTTCACCTCTGTATGCTTAGATGACCCTCACAGGGACACATAAAGTAGTGAATAATGGTAGAGTAATAAGATGGAGTAATCAGTGATAAATAATACATGTATAAACTACTGAGTGATAACAGGCAGGTACGTTAAAACTGGTGTTTTAAATGTGAAGTATATAGTTTATACTGTAATGTATATCACTCAACTATTAATTACTATTAAGGATATATTAAGTATATTATAAAGGGCATATACATAAGGTATACATAAGCATATGGAGGAGATATATTTATAACAAAAGTTATAGGAATACAAGCTTTCTGCTCAGATAAACAGCTCTACAGATCATTTTCTCAGAGGCCTAAGACTTTTGCCCAGATGCATGTGTGTTGGACTGTGATACCTCATATACATGTTCTACGAGTGGGCCCACGTCCTCTAATTCTTTCGGATGAGATTTTGGCTCCCATTTGGCAATAGGCAGGACACATTCAGTGGGAGAGGAGACTCTGAAATGAAAAAAAAAGTTTTACTTCAAACTTCGGACGTGAGAAAACAAACGTTTCTGTGACGCACCCAGCCAATTAAATGTACACTATTTCTCCTTTACCCAAAATAGGCTATATACACTATATGGACATGTTATTTTTGGAAGACATCTGTTTTTCAGGGTTTGGGCTAGGCCCCCTACTTCCAGTGAAGGGTTTTAGTCTTAATGCTCTAGCAGACCAAGATGTTTTGGACAACTTTGTCGACACAGTCTAAGGGAGAACCACTCTTTTCGAGCATGACTTTGCCCCAGTGCACAAAGCAAGCTCCATAAAGACATGGCTGGATGAGTTCAGAGTGGAAGTACTTGACTGGCCCGCACAGAGCCCTGACCTCAACCCCATCCAACACCTTTGGGATGAACCGGAACAGAGAGTGTGAGTCAGGTCTTCTCATCTACCTCTACAGAATTAATGGGCACAGATTCCCACAGAAACAATCCAAAATCTTGTGGAAAGCCTTCCAGGAAGAGTGGAAGCAATTGTAGCTGCACAGAGGGGGCCAATAGCATAGACCAAAGTCTATGAATTTGAGCACAAAGGCATTGAAGTCCCTGTTGATGTAATGGTCAGGTATCCCAATACTTTTGTCACTGTGTAGTGTAAGTCACTGAAGTTGGATGTTTAGCTTTGCACCAAGAGTAATGCTGCCAACAAGTAACAGCAGCTTACCGCAACCATGTTGAGTTGTGAAATTTCAGGCTTCAAGATTCCCATTACACTTTCTGAGAACATAATTGCGTGTTATTTCACTGACATTATATGGTTTTTAACTTGTGACTAAAACCAATGTGAGCCAGTCTTGGCTTTAATACATTGGGACACCTTAGTAAAGTAATTGGAATTCATTAAAGGTGCACAATTGGACCATGAGAACTATTACAGTTACACATTTGCCAGATGTTCTTATCGAGAGCCCTTTACAATTTAATCATATTTCAGATGCAGGTAGTGTTAGGTGTCTTGCCTAATGACTCTTACTGGGGTAGTGTGGAGCAAACGCCTGGATGGGGAAGCAAACACCAGGTTGTTGTAAGGACATGGGTATTATCCACCACATTATACCAACCACTGTTGTAAATGTGAAAAAACAGTGGTGTACAGTTACACTGTACATTCAGTACCTGCTTTTTAGACATTGTTGTTTTGCTTTTAGCTATGAAGAAGGCTTCTACAGTGAAATAGTTCATTATGTCCAATAGGGAGATTATTGACTGGGCTTTCACCTCTGGCTTTAGATTAGAATTAAGATAACTGGAAATGGCTTTAAACTGTCATTTATGTTTTAGATTCTACCACTTCCAGCTTCATAGTGTTACAGCAGCAAAGAGTTGTTAAAAAAAACTGACAGTTAAACCCACTCACCCACGCATCTCCAAAGAAGCCACAGCATGAACCTTAATCTTAACTTCCACTGGGTTGCTGTCTGGGTTCTGACTGTTCTTGCTGCAGACAATGTAGGAGGAAAAGAACAAACATTTAAACACTACTGCTCCGAAAAATTCACTCGAAAGTGAATGTCATGCAAACCAGCTGTATTCCAGTGTGCTAATGGATGCAGAGAACCTTCAAAGTATCGTGGTGGATAAAAGGATGTTCTTGCCTTTTAATTTGTAAATAGAACGACACATGGGTCTCGACCTCTTCCAGCCCCCCCATACTGAAGAACAGACCGGCCTGAAGCTAAAAGAAGTTCAAAGACAGGACAGCCCTGACACAGTGTTCCAGAAAATGAAACGTTCAGCGTTCAAAGATCTTAAAAGAAAACATGACACACAGACTGAATGTATTAGTGTATTCTCTCTATTCTTACCTTCTGACCAGCTTTCATTGGGTTACCTAGTTCACAAACCACAATGACCGACCCGTTGTCTTTTTTTGGACCACATACCAGTCGAGTGAAGCCCTGGAAAGAAGAAAACAAGGTACAATAGTAATTTACTACATTTCCTTTGCATTGAAGATGTGCTGCATTTGACAGTTAAATTCCAAAACGATGCATGTCCATTTATAAAAATGTATGATGTAATGATTTTTGAAAAAATGACATTTTGTTAAGAAAAACACAATCATTTCTTATATAAATAAAATTACACTAATGATAACACAATGCTGATGTTTTTTGGATATGTAAAGTCTTCCAGCAACAACCAAACAACCAACCAGCAAACCAGCCATCCAACCAAATAAATAACCAGACAACCGCCAACCGACCAACCGACCAAATGAGCAACCAGCCAACCGCCAGACGACCAAGCAAATAACCAACCAGCCATCTATCCAACCAAACAACCAACCAGTCATCTATCCAACCAAACTAACCAGTCAGTCAGCCAACCAACCAACCAACCAGCCAACCGACCAGATAACCAACTAGCCAGGCAGCCAACCAACCAATCAACCAGCCAGCCAACCAACTACACAATCAACCAACTGACTAGACAGGCAGCCAACCAGTTAACCAGACAGCCCACAAATCAATGAGGCAGATTACCAACCAGCTAACCAACCAGCCAGTCAACCAACCAAAAGAAGTTTCAGGAGAAAATGCTTAATTTATTTAATAGACCAGTTCATCCCACAAATTTCAGCCGATAGCTATCAAGTATACCAGCAATATCAATTGTATAAAGATCTTTACAGGTCATTCTACTCATTCTTACCAAGTGTGCCAATAATTATGGGGCTGGCATGCAGTTACAGAAACAAAAAAAATGTCTCCCATTTTGTCTGCAGTCTCTTCCAAAAAGTTTTTATCACTGATAACAAGAATGTAGATTGGCCTACTACTTTCTTTCACCTGGCAATTTCTCGTATTCTCCAGACTGGCTGGACAGCATTCTGATAAATCTTTATTTGAACGTAGCATCTCTTATTCACTGTACTGGTGTCGCTGTTGTTTTTTTCTTCTTCGCTTGCATCAGGTTTGTGGGTATACACAATCTAATCGCTGTACAGCCAATCATTTTTTTTCTATGTATAACTTGTACTTTCTTACTTGTACAATGCAAGAAGCAGCTGTTTGAACTGGTTTGATAAAAGGTGTAGCACATGGATACATTTTATGCTGAATGTGGTGTGCATGTGTGTTGTAACCTAATACTAAAGATCATTTTCTGTTAATGTTCACTGCCATGACATTCACACTCACTGTCCATTTTATCAAGTACATCTGCCCTATAGTGACACTCTGTAGGTTTACAGTTATGGGCTGACTTTCATCTGCCGCTGTGCAATTTATCAGACCAACTACTAGATATTATTTGGTGGTGGTCCATTCTCAGCACAGCGAGAGCATCAGCATGTAGTAATTCTCAAACCAGTTGTCAAATAGTTCACATTCTGTCCTTATGTCCTGTAGTGAGGTAGGAGCAAATATCTTCTGGGGGTCTCTGGGGACTGGTTTGAGAGGTTTAGGAAAACCAGTGCTTTAAAGAATATTTCTATAGCATCACACACAAAACCATCTGAAAACCTTTGAGAGAAGCAATCATTGGATGGTGCTTAAAAAATGAAGGTGATTTGTTAGTGGTTGAAACCCTTTTTTTCTTTAAAGAACAAAAAATGTTCTTTGTTTAAGTGATGTTTTTCACTACTCATTGGATTTGTATTTTTCCAGTATAGTCATTCATTTATATGATAATTACTTAAACATAAATACCCAAAGATAGTAGTGCAAAGCCATCAGTATATCCCCCTAACTTGACATTATTTTATGTATAGGTGGCAAACGCTGCTGGGCTGGAGGTATTTCTTAGTGGCTTTGATTGCTGTTGCTATGGCATTAATGCATCTGTATCACTGCCATCCCTTTCCACTGCCAGAAGGTAATATAGAAGGATCATTCATGACATTAAGCCTTCAAAGTGCACCTATACAGTAGATGTTTTTGATAAAATAGCAGTTAGTATAGCTATAATTGAATGGGTCTCTTCTGCAAAAGACTTTGACTTTGATGCCTATGCCCTTTTTTCATGGTTTAAAATGGTGTTAAAAGAATAGGAAAAAAGTTTGGATATATTTTTGTGGCATGGCTGTTGGATATGCGTGTTTAAATGAATAGGGAAATGGATATGATAGTTGTATTCACCTTAATAAATATGGATATGACTGTTGGATATGCCTGTGTTTATGAGTACAAATACGGAAATGGTCGGCCTGCGTTATTAAGTATGGGTATGGATGTGATTCTGCTGATGTCTGGATACAAACAATACACAGAGAGGTGAATACATTTCATTTTCATTTTGATTCTGATTCATATGTAAAGTGAGTGTTGAGGCTCTAACCTCCCTGTTGCTCAGCACAGCCTGATAGTGTGTTTTGGCAGGAAGACGGACGTGGAGCTCTGCCTCATATGCCCCTTCCCCCTGGTTCTCTGCCTGTATGATTAAAAGAGCTGGGTTTTCATCCCCAATCAGGAGACGCTGTCTGCCACTGGTGGTAAAACACAGGAGAGAAAACACAATGACGTTACTTATTACACGATTTAAAAAACATTTAATGTCAGTGAAACAACATGCATTTATGTTCTCAGGAAGTGTAATGAGAATCTTGAAGCCTGAAATTTATCTGTAATTTTCTCTTATGTAGACGTAGAAAGGAATTTTGTCATGTTTACGCTTGTCACTGTAATACATTTCATGGACAAAAGTATTTGGACGCCTGACCGTAAAACCAACAGGAACTTTAAAGACATTGCATTCAAATACACAGACTTTAATATGGAGCTGGTCCCCCTTTGCAGCTATAACAGCTTTCACTCTTCTTGGAAGGCTTTCCACAAGAATTTGGAGTTTCTGTGGGAATTAGTGCCCATTTATCTTGTAGCGCATTCATGGCGTCAGACACTGATGTTGGACAAGAAGGCCTCCTTACAGTTCATCCCAAAGGTGTTGGATTGGGATGAAATCAGGGCTCTGTGCGTGCAAGTCAAGTTCTTCCACAGTGAACTCGTCCAGCCATTATGGACCATGAATATCATGCTGGATAAGAAAATGTTCTTTGTCCACAAATTTGGAAGCATGGTGTTGCCTGAAATGTCTTGGTATACTGAAGCATATGATTGTCCTTCACTGGAAGTAAGTGGCCATGCCCAAACCCTGAAAAACAGATATGTCCCAATACTTTTGTCCATATAGTGTATAAATGTCTTGTAATTCAATTTACACCATTCTTGTAACACCTTTGCTTACTTATTTCTTATTAAAAAAAAAAACATTCTTACATTCTTCTGTAGGGCTTATGTGTTGTTGGGTTAGGTGTTGGCTAGTTATTATTTGGACAGATGTATAGATGCTCTGACTGCAGTATCTTGGTTAAATAGTTGACTCATATTTAAGCTGTTTTTCAGGTAAGAAACAGTTGTGGACTTCTTAAGCACTGATGTACGTCGCTCTGGCTAAGAACATCAGCTAAATGTCGTAAATGTAAATGTAAATGTACACCATTTGCTTAGTTACATTTTATATTGTGAGACCATTTCAGGACGACCAGATCAATAGAAATGGCATGGATGAATAAAATGTGTTTTAGTCATTTACACTACAGTTCAAAATGTTTTTACTTTCTCATGAAGTTCCTCATTTTTTCAGAAATATGGTTCTGTTATGTGACTGATATACCAGTGACTGCAGAGTGAGTGAGCTGAAATGAGACTGGGGTGGCTGTGTAGTTTATGATTTTGTTCAAATCCATTTAGCTACTGGATGTTTTAGTAAAAATGCCCATGAAATGCTCCCTCTCCATTACTTCCATTGTGATGAAAAAGGTTTAATGGGTCTCTGCTGCGAGAGAGACTTTGACCCTTACGCCTTAGCAGCCAGCTTCAAGTCAGGAATGCAGATGTTATCGTCGCCACAGTCAAGAATGATTCGTGTCTACAGAGAGAGAATGTTTAAATGGGTTATTTTTTATTGGGAAAATAAAAACATTCCATGCTATTAGACCAATGGCTCCCACCTGGCTCACTATAGAACTTTGTCCATGCAGTATAGCCCCAGCGGAGTTGAATAGACTGTAGTTGAGTGAGATGAAGATTGGGCTTAGCTTGTCCTTGAACTCCGCCTCAGGTTATACAAAGAAAAGAGCCAAACACACCAGATATCATATTCTGACATGAATGATTCAGTTCATACGCTGTATACAGTGCAGCAGTCTGTAGTCCATGATGTAAAAGAAATAAAATGATTCTAAAATGTAAGTATTATTCTAAAATCGCCAAGAAAGCTGTAGCAATGGTTCCCAAATCTTGCCCCTCCCCATAGCTGTCATACTTCAATCTGATTTATTATATCTGCTGCTACACTGTACCTGCTGCTACACTAATGCGTATATTACACTGTTCTTTCTGTTTACATTACTCTCTTTACATCACTCTGCTTGCATTGCTCTGTTTGTTTTTTTACATTGATGAGTTAGTATGGCACAATGCACTTTAATATTCCATTTGCACATTGTACACACTGCTGCTACCTTTATATAAATACATATTAAACCTCAAATTTTAGCCTATAGCTAACATAACTAAGTTGATAAGCTATTTACTTTTAGATTGTGTTTTAGACATTTTCAGATTGTGTTTAATTTTTTTAATTGTACTTACATTTTAGACTTATGTCTACTTCCTCGTACTTATCTTCTTATTTTATTTATGTCCCAGAAAATTCAATTTTCTTCTACTTAAAATGTACTCATTGTCTATAGTGTTTGCACAGTCAAAAGGAGCGGTTCAGGATACATTTCACTGCATGTTGGACCTGTATGACTATGCATGGCACAAATAAAGAATCTTCGATCTTGAATCTTGATATTACAAACAAAGAAAGTTACGAGAAAATGTAAAAATAGTGCATGTAAATAATGTATTGTACCGTGTAAATGTTAAACTACACAACACTTATTTACAATGACAACAAATAAGACAGTAATGTTAAGAGCATAGTGTGTGCATGTATGACTCCCATCAAAAAATGAACCAGAAGTGAAGCTGCTGGAATACAGCACATAGAAAAGCTGCTGTAACAACACTACTGTCTCACGACACATATGGAGGCATT
>JBBPCW010000027.1:5915986-5931504 GCA_037974425.1 Phenacogrammus interruptus | reverse complement strand
TGGCAGCTGCATTCTGAATCAGTTGAAGCGGTTTGGTTACCTTCTGTGGAAGTCCAGCCAGTAGAGAGTTGCAGTAGTCCAGTTTGGAATTGACCAGGGACTGAACAAGAATCTGTGTAGCTTTAGTGGTGAGGAAGGGTCTGATTCTTCTGATGTTGTAGAGAAGGTATCTGCACGATCTAGAGATCTGGTCGACCTGTTTCTTACCTTCTTAGAAGGGACAATAGCTGAGTTCCCAAAAGAG
Source organism: Phenacogrammus interruptus (assembly GCA_037974425.1). Classification (NCBI taxonomy): domain Eukaryota; kingdom Metazoa; phylum Chordata; class Actinopteri; order Characiformes; family Alestidae; genus Phenacogrammus; species Phenacogrammus interruptus. Next base: position 5,931,260 of record JBBPCW010000027.1, on the reverse strand, counting down.
ATGGTGAGATCATGTAAGCCCATAGTCCTGCTTTTTTCTTAACCAGTTCCAGCTTGTTCTTGATAGCTAGCTAGCTTTGTGATCAAAAGAATAAACTGTCTTGCTGCTGAGGAGACAAGGAGAAGAAAAAAGAGACACTGAGAGAACCCACAAAAAGGATTACCAATCTAAACCAGATGCACATGTATTAACAGCCATGGTTTAGCCAAAAATCTAATTTACTTGCTTCTTATACTTCAAATGTAATTGGTCACCCATGATGTTTGGTGTCCAAAGTTAGCTTCTTTAATTTTGCACCAAAGCTACCAGACTAGTAAAAACGATCAAATAATGGAGACTGCCCATTAGAACTGTACCTAATGCATGCCTAAATTCAGACACATACCTGCCTCAAACCTCTTTAAGCCATTAAGTTAAATCAAATAAAATTGCTTATGTGGTTTCTGATACTGTATTTTGCAGTATTATCTATATATACTGTTATCTTTTAAAAGTGCATTCTATGTCTGATTTTGAAAACCTAGATAACTGTATTGAAACTGTATTGTATTGAAATGTACTAAAACACTCTTTGCAGCAGAGTATAATCCAGTTGACTATAAGGAGAAAAAGAGGAAATTTGTGTAATTTCTTTTGTGTAATATTTGGATGAAATATTCAGTTGCTGTGTTTTGGATTTCATTTAATTGAGAATTCACAGTATAGATTCACCACAGTGCACTAGAAAACAAAACATGTGTAGTTTTTGAAAATCAGTCTCTTCCTTCTGTAGTTTCTCAAACCATCACTCTCTGAATGAATCGTGTTTCTACATGTGCAATTTTTTAGCACTCCTTCCATCACTAATGACACACAGGACATATCAGTGGTCTGCCAAAGGCAATCACACATTACGAAACAGAGTTTGGGTCGATTTCACCCGCATAATGAACTGAATCAGTCTTCCAAATGTAATTTATCCCCACAAATAGCTAAATTGAAGCAGAATTGGCCTCTACACCAGAATGAGGTGAGCATAATTTACAACCTGAAATCCCCACTGTCTGATGAAGAGGCTTTTTCCTAACCATAATAAATGGATGCTGATCTGGAGGAGAGCTGTGGCAATTCGCCCTGTCTGAACACAGCTGAAAAGAAGCAGCGTAGGCCTGTGGAAGCAGCTGCTCATCAGTGTGGCCCACCCCCCAATCTCCCCACCTCCCCCGGGTTGTGTTTATACACCCGTCCATGCACTCTATAGCTTTGCATACTGAGATAATACTTAGATGACCGGGTTCATTTTGTTCTGCATGTTCCTTTGCTCTACGTTGCTCTACATTGTGGATGGGCATTCCTGTAGTGTTCAAAAGCATCCCACTGCAAGCAGGGGTTTCAAAAAAAAAATCAGGGCTTTGGTATCATAGGAAGTTTGTTAAAAAATAAAGGGACTTCAATATATAATGAAAACATATGCCGACTCTCGATTTTAAGCCTTACTAGCTGTCATAACTGCATGGTGTGATTAAATATCTAATGCCCGTTAGCTGACTGAAAAAAGCAAAGAAGTCCTGTCCAAAGTCTATATTCCAAGCATTCCATCTTTGCAACATTTTACAAATAAAAGAGAATAAACTTTATTATGACTTAAATGTAATCATTTCTCTGTGTAAAAAGTGCAGTTTTGAAGCCAAATGTAAATGGAGTTCAGATTGTAACTACATCATTAAATATATAATAGAGCTTTAGAATATAAATCTAGACTTCTAAGGGTTAATCCAACAGCATTAAGTTTGAACATGTACCTGAACCACAAGACTAATTTAGCTTTTTCTCTTCCCGCGTGAGACTGATCTGAAAAAACTGGACGTGACTGGAATTGTCAGAAGACTCAGAGAGATTATGATATCTGTATGCATCCTCTTGTCAAGGGCTCAGACCAGCAAGGGAGAACGAATCCCCGGGTGTTGCCTGTGTGTCAAGGTCTTTGCTGGAAGGCACCATGTTGGAATGGCCCAGGAAGGATACAGGCCTGACTCTTGTGTGTTATTGCATTAGACCCAAGAGCCCCCGGCCCCTGCCAATCAAGCTTTTTTTGCAGCAGAGCTTTTCTAGCGGTAGGCTTATCCAGCGGAGGCAGTAGGAGCTTGGGTAAGTTTGTGGTGTTCTTGCATGTTAGGGCCTATTGTTAGGGAAGGATTACCCATTTTACAGTCTGCACAGCTGCTGGCTGCATCAGTCTCCCCACTCGACCTCAAGAACTGACCACACACCAGCTTCTCTCACTACACCATTCAGCAACTGCATAACATCCTGGATGGGCTGGTTTGAATTCATTTGAAAAATGTAAAACATAGTACCAGTAAAGACTGACATCAGTGTACTTTCAGAGAGCCATAATTCAGACACAATAAAACAGCCCAGGTTTTGGCTTATCATGCTAATGATGCTGCTATTTAAGTTGATAAAGATTGTTTATTTGGTCATGTGCTTTTTTTAAAATAGGAAACAACTACAGCAATCCATAGACTGAGGCCACAACTCTAATTTTCTGTCACTTTAACCAATGGCTCAGACACACTTGCATTTGCTTATAAAATTTCATAGACATAATTAATTGGCATTTATTTCAATGGAATCTGCCATAAAGAGTGATATTGTGTTGCTGACCCCCAGCGTGCACTTCTGTGTGCAAAATGTTGTGTACAGTTCCACTTCAGTGAATTTCGCCACAAGAATTGGCATACCACTACTGCTATTGCTTTGGCTGTGATGCCCTATAAGCAGTGCTGAATATCACAGAGGAGGGAATGGACATTTAACTATTGTCCATTTGAGACTTCTTGACTAGAAAAAACACAAAAGATATATGACATGCCATTTTGATAATATACGTACGTCAGTTTCATGGGAATGTACGTATGCTATATGAATGTACATATGCAACAAATGAATGTACAATGCAGCACTGTGCTGGGTTTATATTTGTGTATTGAGTTTATAATGATCAGATAATTATTCACTTTCCTTCACTGCCACGTTGGTGCAGTTTGCAAGTTTTTCTGCTTCAGCTTCAGTTAAAGTTCATATCACAATACAGCATAAACGCCAAATGTCAAGAGTGACTGCAACTTAAAGATCTTGTTTCCACAAACCCTATAATATGATTTATGTTAAAGATGTGTTCTTTAAGTGTGATTGCCAGTGTCTGAACCACAAGGGGCCTCAATAAAGAGGTTAATTAATAGGTTAATTGATGCATGTGCACAACATGCACATGCACCATACAGTTTCAGTGCAAAAACCTGACAAAGTGCAGATGACAAACATCAACTTGAAACATTCACGTTCAATAGTGTGTGAGTTGTGATTTATTGTTTGAATTTCTGACGTTCATGTTCCCATTGAAATAGAAAATGTAAAGAAGGAAAAAAAAGAATACTGTTCTAATGATTTTCATTTTGTCTGTTAAAAAAGCAATAATCCTTAATACATTTTTAAAATTGTAGCTGACGTTTTGATATTGACTTGGTTTTGAGCAACAATAAAAACTTGTGGCAGGCAAATAAAGCTGGATGTCAGGTCTGATGATCCCCTACCAAACTGGCTCTGTCAAAAACCCACAGAACCAGCAGCATAATCAAATCACTCCACAACACTGGGCCTGTTGTCTGAAGGATTTTCCTGAAAAAATCAGCTGGTTTTAAAAGAAACTGAACAATCAGAATAAAAAGAGAACATATTTTCATGCTTCTTTCCATACAAGATTTCCCTGTGATTAGATGGTTGTTTGCAAGCAGATGGAATAGCTCTTGCTGGTTTTCTCAGGATAAAACAGTAAAAAGAAATTGGCATGCTTGAGTTTGCTGTCTTTTACTACTCAGACTAATATTTAAACTAATATTTAAAAAATTTTGAGGATCAACAGGTTCAGTGGTAAAAGCTAGACCCTTCTCGTTGTCCTCTGCCCCACACAGCCATATCACACTGTCAATGATTAAACATGTTTATTTAGTCACAGAGTTCAGCAGAAAGGATCAGCGTTAGTGACTACAGTAGTTTGAGGCTGGTTTTCATTTATTTAACAGAGCTGTGTACACATCATGAAGAGCAGAATAAGCAGAATAAGCCGAATAAGCAGAATAAGCCTAAATATTTATTTATATAAAATATATAATTATGTATATGTAAATGTATTTGCTAGCAATGTATATTGAATGTATTAATTATTTAGTGAGTCACATGCAAATGTAGAAAATCAATGTGTGCAAACCCTTTTGACTGGCAGTGTATATGTGATTAAATGTTAATCGATAAATTAATAAGTTTATTAAGGAATTACATTATTCAAATGTGTTATCTATTGAAAGCTTACAATCTGCACTTCTGACAGGATTTTTTAGGTTGGTTCAGTGAGCTACAAGAAGAAGAAGAAAATTCAAATCAAGTACATTATGCTTTTGCTACCACATAATTACGGCTCCTGAGAGAGAATGGCCATGGCCTCCATAAGGCTGGAGGCGTCATATCTTTTAAACTCATTTAAAGTGGCTTTACAAAGATAGAAGCTGTTCCCCGTAACTGCTTTCTCTCATATCAAAAGAATTTACACCATCTCTAACACTCTACCATATGACATCTCGCTGATAAATTCAAACGGTGTTATGGGCGAGCATACCGCTTTTATCTGCCTGTACTGAAAGAATAGATGATTGTTCTGTTCTTGCTGCTTCAGATGAGAAATAAGAGTCCTCAGAAGAAAAGAAGCTGCGTTAGCACATTAACACCAAGAAAAATGTCTACTGGTCTGTTCTAGGATTTTCATGGCAGTCATCAGTTATGACATACCTGCACCGCCGACCAAACTGTGACAAGTTATTAATGAGTACCGAATGTTTCGTTCAATATAAAACAGCCTGGAAGCAGCTTAAGCTGCCTGTCACATATGCTTTCAGCATGTCATCTATCATTCATCCATTTCTTATAAATGCTTTATGTATATTATACCATGAAAAGTATAAAGGAGGAGTAACATTTACTCTGTTTAGTCAAGAGTTAAAGTTGATTAAATGGCTTCATACACTGGGATGCACTTATACTTAATCATTAAAAGAAAAAAAAATTAAAGGAAAAGGTCTCACTTGCAATATCCCAAATCTTTTAAAGACGTGTAGACCAATTCACTCTACAGGCATTTCTCCATTTGCCCTACGGTTTAATCATGTCTGAGCTCTTGCTGTTTACCAGCCCAATACCTTATCTAAAGCTGCCACGACTAGAGCCTTCATGCCCTATTGTATTTCCCCAAAGCACTCTCACCTTTCATTTCATTTATTATATTTTAACCCCCCTGAGAAGGCAAGCCATATTAAAGAGCTCTGTCTTTTTAAGCTGTGAATTCATCCTTATGCTTTTCAGCCCCTTCCATACCCAGCAGTGTTTAGGGATGCTCCCTGTAAATGACTGAAGAAAAACAATAATGGCACTTGAAGGTCAGGTCACATGGTTGGAATCTTGTTTCTAGTGTTAATGTGGTCAGGGAATTAGCTGTCACACATGTTTATCACATAGGTATATCTGACAAGCATGGAGTCATCATAACTATTTGCTGTTTCCCGTTTAAGGGCAGTGACATGTTTGGTGTTCTTTGGCTTGCAATCTTTGGTTTTGCACTGGACAAGCAAAGCTTGTGTAGCCTAAAGTATGCTGTGTATGCAGCTATCTAGAATCATGAATTTTATGCATCATTTTGTCTATGTTTATAAATAAAAGTATGTCGTATAGCATTAGAAACCAAACACACAGGGTTTCATTCTATAACAATTGTCTGCATAGCATACACACAGGGTCCAAAATGACTGGCTTTCTGCTCACATAATACATTTACACATAACAAACACTAAAGAAAGGACATTATATTAATAAAGGCGCGCTCATGTCCTTCATTCTGTCTTTGAGTTACTGACCCTGGGTCACTGTTATCACTGCCCCAGATGTCATGCTGTCTGGCAGAGGGTGACTTCTTTAATGAACTTGCCCTTAAGCCACGTGGTCATTATGGGTATTCATTTCTGTTCATTTCTTTAGTTCTATTTACTTAAATTATTTTTTTAATACATTGCTGTATTGTTAATGTTTACATGCTCACTAATTAATTGCTTTCTGGGACAAATAAAGTCAGTTCAACTCAATTAAAAAATATCCTTACAGCCTAGTAGCTCAACTACAAAGCTAAAAAGGGAAAGTTAGCCTGTCAGCTACATGAAGACAATATAATGTACATAACAAGTAATGGTAGCTTATAACAAAACAAATGCTGCAAATAAATAAGATTAGAGACATAATTCAGTATTCAGTACATTTGAGCTACACATTTGAGACACCAAACTTGATTAATTAACTACATTTAGTGTAACTATATATTGGGGCTAATAAATATCTACTCAACATTATTACTCTCACTTCTCATACATGAACGATGGCATTCAAAGCAAAGTGGAGAGAATTTCTGTGGTCCAAAATAGAGACTCTCCGCTAATGGACATCTTTGGTTCAGGGTGCGTGCAAATGCACACATGCTGCATGTTAGTAATGATGGAGAGGCACTTCATGTAATCACCTGCGACATATGCTAACTTCCACGTGAAAGCGACTGTATAATGAGTTTGTATAATGAAGGAAGCTGCGCAACAACACACAAAAGAAAAACCCACAGGACTGCGTTTTGATCAAGCACTGTTAAAACCCCAAGCACTTACATAAAGGGTTCTCATTTGAATCACTGTGCTGTAATTTCCACCATATGTATGCTCAGTGAAAGGAACCAGAGAGGGCTCATGCAGAGAGGAACTTTTGTTGAGAGAGATGGAGCCAGCCATGAAAGAACGGGAGCATGGCATGGAAACATAACAGATGGCACAAGCACACAGTTAAACACTGTCACTTCAATAAAGGCGAGGACATGCTGGCACACGCTTGACTAAAGGACTTCAGTAGGCTGTTGGTTTGAGTGTCAAAAAGATTAAATCACATAATATTTTACTTTGTGTGTAAACATGTCTTTTGTGGCTTATCACTGCAAATACAACATAATGGTGGTCACGACTGGGAATGCAAGAATATATACGTCCAATTGCCTGACTGTTACATTAGAAAGCAGTAGATGTAAGACGGGAAAGAGATAAGGCACACAAGAGCAAAAAAGATGACTCATTAAGTCGATCAAGAATGCAGGCAGATCTTTTTCACACTGAAAGAACTTCTGCCTGCTTTTAAAGCCATTGTAAGCTGTACTCCAAGCTGTCTTTGGGGCTCTCTTTTGCTCTCTTCTTCTCCCTCTCTCTCCAGCATGCGCATGTGCATGCGTTTGTGTGGTGGTAGGGGGGTCAGAGGCTGTTAGCACGCCATTCTGTAAACTCATTCATGCTGGAGGGATGCTGGTCAGGAACCAGCTCAAAGCAGTGGCAATTCTAGGAATGATTTATTTATTTTTTTATGGGGCCACAAATGGGGCGCAATTGTTCTTGAGGCTCCAAATGACAAACTTTAAATTTAGTGTGATTTGTAATTGATCACCGATGCAACAAATTGCAACAGGAACTGGAGCAGTTCTAGGCAAATCTCCAGTGGGGTGTTTGGAATTTGGCAGCTACATCAGTGATGCAGGAGGCCAAGTAGGTTGTAAACTTGAACTTTTTTTGATAGCTTGCTAATAGTGGCTTGCTGCGGTTGATACGTTTTAGATATGCTGTACTTTTGCACGTTTATGTTGTGGACACATTCCCATAAACGGTTGGCTTCTGTTTATTTTTCGCATGTCGCATGTTAAATTGCCCTATTCCTTAAGTATTTCAGCACAGTGGAGCAGATATCATCTCACGTTGCATGTCCCTTGATTACAGTGTCCCTGTGATCCCAACCCAGACCATACCCTAGGCTGAGTGAGTGTCCTGGGTGTCCTCTTTCTAAAGGAGTTTTTACCGCCAGTTAAATCATGACTAACCTCCTAGTTCTGAACAAACCGCCTTCTGCATTCGGGTCACGCTGTAAAAATCTGATGTGTATGCCATGCTGATGCTCCAGCCATGGGCTGTACCTAGTACTGGCATGTAAGATCATGGCGCAAAGCTCCGGTATGATGTTAAATTGCTCAGGAGCCCTGGAAGCACTGATAGGTCAATTCATCATGCCACTGCTGCCCTTGTGATGCGTGTTATAGGGCTCAAGGCCTTTGCGAGTTTTATTACGTTAAGAGCTCTGAGTCGGGTTCCGTCAGAGATGTATAAAAGTGTCCTTTAGTTTATTAAGATAGTAACATCCCAGGGACGTGTACTGTATCATAAATCATTAGGTCCTGCTATTTTATTTTATGCAGAGTCATGGCTTTAATAATTGTGCCTATTTTGTTTTTAAATTTTGCATTTTATCTTTTCTCTTCATTCATGTTTAAAAAAGAGCTCATGTTTCAAAGCTTGCTTTCAATATCTATATACTGTTAAATCCAATAATTTTGTCAGTCATCCTGGATTCAACGTATGTATGTTATTTTGCATATGGAGAATTCCATCAGTGTCTCATATATTCCATTAAATTCAAGTTTTGGCATGAACACTGTGATCATATTATAATTAAAGTCACGCTGTACCATTACTCTGATCCCATAATTGATTTGAATGCGCCCACACATATAAACCAAACACAAAGCTTACAGTACAGTTGTTCTAGTATTTGGTTGTTTCATGTTTGTGTCGGTTGTATGAGCCAATTGTCTGAGCCCGAGGATATGTTGGCTCTGAGGACTCTGTATTATGCTCCTGGTTTGTGTCTTGTATCAGGCAAGCCTGTGTGGGAGTACTAAGTGTCAACAATTAAAGCTTGCAATGTACCTTTTGTTTGCCCAAATTTTTGTGCACTTTTGCCAATAATGTCCCACTGTTCCAGCAGTCCACACGACCGTCTACACGCCAAAGCACATTATAGAAGCACCGGCCTAAACATGCGAAGCCAGGCATCCAAATATAGACCTTCCCTTAAAGCACAGCTGTGTAATACAGCAGGTCTTCCAGCAAATTAGCCCATATTTACATAAGTATTTAAGACATCACCATCATTTCAAATCCTTCTAGCATTTTTGAGAGATATTTTACACATTACTGGAAGGATTACATCATGACATGCACAGTGTTCATGTGATGTTGTTAAAAAAATATTGGTTGATGCATATATAATTACAATTTACTTGGAATTAATTTAGAAGTTAGTAGTACAATGAATTTCATTTTTCATTCAATTTACATTCTGTTTCAGTTGAGACTACACTTTTGAAGCTAAAATGACAAAAGCAGGTGAAAAACAATCTTCAGGTACATACAATACACTTTTCATCAAATTTGAATCATTCCTAAATATCTCTGCTTCTATCCACACTTTTGACAGAATTACAATCTTCTGTAAATTATAAATATCTTAATGTGTTCTGTCTACATATACCTCCTAACTGCACTAGATTTTATGCCAGGCTGCAAGCTCTTCCATCGCTGACTTTAAACTACAAATGATAATCATAAGCAATTGCATGTAGGCCAATTTCTCCATGCTTCACAACAGCATTTGAGTGTGAAGCGCTCAATTATGTTTTCTTCTATGTACCTCACATTTACAGAAACAACAACAAGACAACAGTAAGACAGATGTGCGTTACATAAAACACAGGTTCTAGTCTGGCCATCTGTGTCTTTTCTATACACTGCACCATTCTTCACATCTCTCCGTGGATTATGAATCACAATTTTGTTTCTAGCAATGCTGAAGGCATGTCAATCACAAATCCCTTTGGGAGAACACTCATAATTGAACCTAGATGCACAGGAGTTAGAAGCGTAATATCTCTGTGGGATTAAAGTAGAACTTAATGCCCCACTTCGTGGCTAAACACGTGATTGGTCATGATGCATGCTTACACCATAAAATTACATTTTTTGAGTGCAGAATCCACTACAGGAAACACTTAAAATTGGTATTTTTCTGCAAATGATTGCACACAATTGTAACAATTAACATTTAAAATAATTTTGTATCTTTTATGTTTTTTCTTCCCCATACGTCAAATTCAGCGAATTAACAGCAATTGTGCATTGAAATACACATGTGTTCTCTATAGAAGATGTGTAAACATGCTTTCACATCCAACCTCCAAGCACTCAAATTGCTAGGCTCCAAAAATAAATGCACATGTGCAGTACGTGACGGGTGGGCTCACCAGTGTGTTCACACCTCATCACATCAGCAGTGTTTGTTACAGGATAAACACATCTGTCTGTTGTACCTATGTCAGAGTGCTCGCAGGCAGTGGTGTTAAATATGAATTAAACATTTCTGCCTTTGCTTCAAAACAAATCCCGCTGTGTGCCTAGACGTTCACCAGACAGGACTTTTGTTTTGTAATATTACCCCCACTTCCTCCCATTCTAATATCTCTCTCATTGTCCTACTTTCTCCCACATGCAGGTGTTTTCCATCTGGATTACACTAATCTCTGGGGCCATGGCTGAGCTGACGTGTGATGCCTTTCTCCTGCTTTCCACCAACCTCACAGGTCAGTTGCTTTTTTGTGAGTTTTAATTTACTTGGTGAGCTTTTTTGGGTGTCCATGTTGGCTGAAGTAATATTTGGATTACTGATTCAAAACTGCCTGCTCACTTAAAAATAAAGGTGCTGCAATGGGTTCTTTGAAGCAGTTCCAAAGAAGAACCACTTTTGGTTCCCTAAAGAATCATTCAAAGGAATTGAAAGCATCATGAGCAAGGGCTCATATTTATTAGCCTGAGAATTACCTCTTGTCCCAGTTTCTACAAGCCTTCTGAAAAATGCATGAGACCCATTTGGCTCTGAGCTATATCACTATTTTCTGGACAAAAGTGAAGGCGTGGTCTTGACTGAAGAAGTATGTGCAGAGTCAGAGATGACCCTTTGAATTTCCAATCAAAACACTTCAGTACAAAAAAAGAAGAAAACACGTATTCAATAGGTCCAAGTGTTCTTAACAACTAACTGCAAATAATATCAAATGTTTCAGTATTAATTTTGTCCAACTTTTGCCCTTATTACAGCTTCCACAAACAAATCTGCAGAGATTTTCCATGGTTCTTGAAAAACATCTACAAAGTCAATTGCATTTTTTACTTCTCACAGCAATACAAATTTAGTCTCTTACGTGCATAAAAACTTACTACAAAACAGGTGCCCGGCTTGGGTACTGCAGACATTATCTTGCCCCAAGGGAGAAAGAAAGATATACCTGACTTTTATTTCACATCTGAAGGGAGAGTGGAGCTTGATTTTCTCCTCTCTCTCTTTATATCTGATACTGATGGTTTTGGTAGCATACCAGACCTTTCATGGTGATTATAAACATGGGACATTTGTTTGGAGATGCCATTTTTCCTCTTATTTTCCTTTGTCTTTACCCTTACTTATGCAAGTGGATTATCTTCTTTCTAATCTCTTCTGAAATATTCCCTTTAGCTATGTTAGATGCACATGACACACAGTTGGAAGGATGAATAAATTAAAGTAGGCTGCACAAAACAAAGACTGGACAAATTAAATACTGAGAGACTTGATATACTTTGTGTTGAAGGGTTTTTATACAGTTTCACAGTCTGTTAAATGAATGGTTTTTGGTTTAGATGTTGACCTTTCAGGAACTATTTACAATACTACACTCTTTATATATGCTATTAACATACACAGTAAGTGATTTAGTCAGTCCACACAAGTATTGACCAAAGGTTTAAATAGTTCTGGCTATAAGATAAAAAACGTTGAAACAACATTCAGTTATTTTATGTATCATAAATAAAATATGCAAATAAAATATTAAATAAATGCAATGAAAATAAACTACCATCATTATTATTTTTTACCAATAAATGAACATTTTGAAAACTGTACTCTTTTACTATAAAAAACATTCATCTTTCAGCTTTACATTAAAAAGTAAATCTATTTAATAAGAGCTTTTAACAACCTGTCCTTTTGTTCAAATTGGTTATATAATGACTTGTGAGACTTGTTTTAATTTCTCTTACACACGCACATCCGTGGTCTCCACTGAGGTTGTGAAGCTAACCATAATAGGCAATGGCTGTCATTCTGAATGACATTTCTTCGGGCTTGTTTTTAAATCAGTCAAAACCGATTATGATAAAAGCACACTCACTGTGATTAGAATTAGCACACTGACAACAATATTAGGCTAATCTGCGAAACAAGAACACTGTGTTTAAAAGCTCTCATTCTTTGCTTGTCAAAGAGCATCACTTCAGCCTTGATGAAATTCTCTCTCACAGTACATTAAAGGGTATATAAAAGGTATTTTCTCGTTTATTGGTTTACTAAATACATGAATAGGCATATGTTGGAGAGACAACAGACAAACATTAAAAAAATGATCCAGTTTTTAGCACATGTAGATATATAGATATTCTTATACACTATGATTAAAGTGTCGAGAATGCCAACAGACCTGCACTTTGGTGAGATGGCCTGAGCCAAAGGATGAGATAATTACATAAGGCTCGAGGAATTCAGACAGTAATCATCCCCACAGCTGTGGAAACACACAAGCACTCAACACCATGACCTCCACACAGCACTAATAAAATGGTGAATTGTTGTTCACACCACATCGTCCCAACTTTCAAATTCTGCATGTCCAGAAGCGCATAAAATCAAGCAAAGAGGGTTTTGCATTTCAGTTTTTACAACTACAGTTTTTCACTACTTCTTTTTAAAGCCAAGACAAATAGCAGCCAACTCTGCCCTTTGTTCTGATATTCTCCATTAATAACAGGATTTCTCAAAGCTGTCACATGCTGATATGTAAAGTAGAGGTGGGTGATATGGCACAAATATATATATATATTTTTAAAAAATCAATATACAACATTCATCATATTATATTTTTCTGATTTTTCTGAGTTTAAAATAAATTATTTGCAATTATTTGCACCAAAACAAATGAAATAATTTCCAATTAAACATGCACCTGGTAAGTGTTCTGTAAGTGCTAATGTTGCCTTGTAATTACAATAACAACACAACACATACCGCTCAGCCCTAGCGTAAAGAACAAGACGACAAAGCCAAATATTTATTTGTGTTTGTACCATGTGACACTACAGTTATAAGCAAGCAAACATTTTGTCATTAGTCGGATGAACCATATCAGTATTAATAATTTCCGTTTGGATTGGAACATCATCCTGACTGCCGATCCATTTCACCATGACCATGGACAAAGATAGCTCCAAACTGCTCGGGGGCAGGTATTAAAGAGGGATTAAAGGGGATCAAACACGCATTACTGGCAAAATGATAAAAAAGTTAACAGTTTGCAACCACATTTTTTGGACAAGGGTGAAGAATACATTGTGGTTAGAAGATATAAGGGCACAGTGAGAGTGAATGCATGAGCTATTACATGCCCTGATGCTTTTACTACATCCTCCATGTATGAACCACATTCTACGTGGGTGATCAAGAATCTTGGGACTAATATGTAGTAAGCCTTGCAGGCTCTGAGTGTTTAGCATCAGTTTTCTGCAATACAGCAGAAATGCAAATGGTCTACTATTACTGAATATAGAATAACAAAATACAAAATGAAGAGCTGTTTCACTTCCAGGCCATTTGAATGTGTCTTTATTGATGATATTTCTGGCATGTTGCATGTATTGTACATGTATTGTAACATTAATTGTACATGCATAATTTTCTGCAATTAGTTAGTAATAATATCCAATATGTGCCCATGTGGTTCATAACACTAAGGTGTATTATACACAATTCTGGGATAGCAATGGAAAAAATATATAGCACTATGACCAGCAAATTGGACCCAATTTATCAGCACATCTAACCATCATTAGTCTGTTATGCACATACTGCTGGCACAGCTCACACTGTCTAAAACCAAAAGGGTTTCTGGAGACCAATTACATAAAAGGAGACCTTTCAGATTCTTTAAACCATGAATTTTTAAGTGAATTTTGTAAATATGTCTGAGCAGCATAACATAATGAAAAGGTTGTGTAATTTTACAAGAAGCATTTAGTAAGTGTGCAGATTACAGAGGGTGGGCATGCTTCCTTTCTCTTTTTTAAATTATATTTAAACACAGCTATATCATTGTGAAAGTGTAAATTGGCCTGTCATATTTTTCCCAACTGTTTACAATTAACTCTAATGGCAAACACAACTCAGCACTGCCCTCTAAAGGTGTAGTAGCACCTGCCAGAAGCCAGTAAACTTATTCTCATTTTATCTCAATAAACACATTTTCTGTTGCCGTTTGTTTAAAATATTCCAGTTTATTACTGAGACTGAAACATATGCTTGTGAAAGCAAAGTACTGGAAGATAATTGTGGTCATTTTAAATAACAGTGAATATGCAATCATGGTAGTACTAAGTGCAAATGGCACACCCTTTAATAATTTCAGTCCATTTTAAATTAATCTCCATCAGTGAAGCTGTCACTGAAATGAGCCAGGAACAACAAACTAAACCAAAAACTGACAGCATTATAAAGGTCATTACTTTACAAAAAAATAGAGACGCTCAGAGCATCTGGTGAATGAAAACTGAGATGCTGTCTTTCAGAGTCACCATACAAAATCACTGAATCACACCTTCACAGTAACTTGAGCCCTGTACCAGCCTCAATAAATGAGCAGCAGCTGAAGTGAATCACAGCCTGCCTCTCACTATTACAGTGTATTCTCGACAAGTGTGTTTATAGAATGAAAATGAAAGCAGAAAACCACCTGTTGTAAACTGCCAACTATCAAGGTGCCTAGCAGAACTGCCTTGGAAGGCAACCGATGTTAAATGGTAAATAATAACTATGCAGTAATCAGCAGCACACACACGGTTTCAGTATAATGCAATATGAGGATACATACCTTTTTAGACAACCTGTAAACAACCTGACCATCTCTTCTAACACAATCTCCCAGTCCTCCAGGGTCTCTCGGAATGACTCACACCAGACACTTTTAAAGTACTGTATTAAACTTCAACATTCTGAAAGACAAACAACATCAGAATCCGTCCTATTTATGTATTTAGAGTTTCTGCTACAGAAATGAATACAGTATGTCCAGTAAAACATTTACTAGCAATAAAATATTTATCTGCACATTTAGTAGTAAGTTCAGCTTCATTTACATTTACATTTATGGCATTTATCAGACGCTTTTATCCAAAGCGACTTCCAATCCCTAATTACAGGGGAC
>JBBPCW010000027.1:5890866-5906678 GCA_037974425.1 Phenacogrammus interruptus | reverse complement strand
GCTTCACTGGTAATGATCTGTATCATTAACTGTTGTCTACAGTACAAGTTACATTGTTTATCATTTTTAAAGAATTTAATGTATAGGCCTGCCACCCACAATTATACAATTACAATTTTTAGTTACATTGCTAATTGGAATGTACAAAGTCAATATGTTGTCACTGCAGAGCTATGGCCACGTTACTTATCTGTGGTTGGGCACTTAGCATTGTCACTTCTGTGTTTTCTGTGGAATTATAGTTTTCACAAGAAAGGTGAGTCTTTATCACGCCTCTGAAAGACAGAAAAACGGGGAGGTGACAGTTAAGGTCACTTATGCTAAACATAACATTTGCATGTGCTCAACCCATTCTTCTCTTTATTTTTGTTATTTACCCCAATTTTCTGCACAATTTAGTTCCATCCACTATCTAGGACTCCAAACAAGCAATAGCACAATCACTGGGCAGGTGAAGACACTTGCTTCCTCCAAGTCACGTGAAATCATCCACTGCATTGTTTTGAAAGCAAAGTCATTATACAGCTTAACGTTAGAACCAGCCATTGTGTTTCATCAACTAACAGATGCCCCTGCTGCCTAGCACTGTGCTGAGACATTGGAGAAAGTGAAGCCAGTTGTGATCTTTTGGGCTTGGACTTTAAATTGACATAATAATGTAAAGGTTCTTTATCAATCTAAGGATTCTTCCAAGGTCCATTATATTTTGTGGAAGTTCTTTAAACATTTAAAATGTTCTTTGCATTCACATTTCATATACAAAAGTGGTTCTTTTAAGAACCATCCACTGAAAGATTGACTAGAGATGCAAAAATAACCAATGGAATCATGCAAGGGACCATTTCAAACACTTTTTTTTAAGAGTGGATAATAATAAAGAGCGAAAATAGGCAGCTGAATATAAGAAATCTATTTAAGCAGTGGGAAAAAATATGATTGGAATTTTAGATTGATACTATACTGATTATGTTAACACACTAAGATATTAGTTATTTCTTTGTATTTATATGTTTAGGAGACAGGAATATGTCACATACTGTGGGAGACAGAGGAGGAGAATGGGACGCAAAAACATGGACTTTATTAACTGAGACAGCCTAACAGAAATATAGGAAAACAAAAGACTGGGAATGAGTTCATAAAACAGAAAGCAGAACACAGAACCGGGACCACAGAGTAATGGTTGACTGACAAAATACAAAGTCAGACAGGTTTATGAATGGTTAACCAGAAACAGCTGTGACAGAGCAGGGTTACTAAAAGACAGGTGAACACATTCAAGGGCAGAGCCAGGGAGCAAAAACACGAAAAGAAACCACGTGGAGTTGGGTCCATGTGGAGTTGGGTGTGACAGCGTCCAAATATAAATAGAAAACTCGTGTTAAGTGCAAATTAAGACAGGGTTTGGCAGAAGAGCAGGAAACAGAACAGTGAGTGACAGAAAGGGGTGAGCCAAGACTGGGCAAGACAGTTATAAAATGAGGAACTTGCCTGGTTTACACTTCAGCACCTTTCTATAAAACCTCTTCTGTAATAGGCATCTCTTATAGAGGAAGCTCAGACCCGTAAAACTGTCACATTTAAGGAAAGGTTGATTATAGGCTGAATAAGTATCTGGCATCTGTGCTATCAGCTCTTTCAGTCACCAGAGTAGAGTTTATCTCAATAACTGAATCCATGACTAAGGCACAGTACAAGTGCCACTTGCTTTATTTGCACTTCTGCCCACTCTAATGCACTTCTCACACCTTTTTCACTCCCTCTATTTTATTCTCTCTCCGTTCCTCCATGTCTCCTGTCATCCCTTAATATTGTCATTGGATTTTTCATCCTATTTTCGGTTTTTGCTCTTATGAATGAACATATCATCTGTTAATCTTTACAAAAGCCAGAGGTTGTACTTAGAATCAGAACCATTTCTAAAGTGAAAGTGATCATTCGGTCATACGTGAAGACAGCACTGCATTCACCCTCTGCATTTAACCCATTCACCAAGTGAGGCAGGGGGCAGCCATGAACGCGGCGCCCCGGGAGTTGTGTGTGGGGACAGTACCTTGCTCAGAGTACCTCAGCGAACCTGGACTTTCTGATCGCAGGGCGAAAGCCCTAACCACTAGGCTACCAGCTGAATGAATGAATAGTTCTTTGTTTGGTTAAATTGTTCTTTCCCTCATACAGTTCTTAAATGTTTGACAGTGGTTGTATACAGCACACAAAAGCGTTTGAACCTTTCATAGAAAGTCCTAGAACATTTTAACGATGCTGTACAGAATCTCCCTGTCATGTAGAATTGACTGCAAACTCAAATATTTTAAAACTACACTTTTAAAACTGAAACTGCCAAACATACTTTGGAGCAATACCATTTAAAGAACCATGACAACTACATTCATATGAAACTAGTGGAAAACCTTTCTAAATATCTAAATATTGCTCTCATATTCCATGTGTGAAAAATATAAACATTAAATTGTTAATATAAGTATCATATACATATTAATTCTAGAAACAAAGGCACAGAATTATACTGACTTCTCTATTTGGTACATGGCAGAACAGAATGACAAGAGGCATAATCTATGTCATCCTGTGAGGGGGCTTGCTTCACCGTACAGTGACACAGTCATTAACGAAAGGGGTACCATAACATGTCACTGCACAGACGTGTGCCTGCTTTAACCCAGCAGGCCGAGCGGAAACCTGTGATTAACTGTGCGCGAGCCCCCACACTGCAATTAACGCTAAAATGATTAGCATCCATTTGCTCCCTGACAGCACTGTCACAGCTTTTATGAGCACAGTGTTGCACTGCGCTGGTGAGAAGCTTGTTCGGGTTAAGCTTAAAAAACACACTTTCAGTACACTTAAGAACTCAGTAGTCTTTTTTTACTATTTTGATTGGCAGCTAAGTGTATTATTTATAAATAAACATGAATACATGTTATAAGAATTTCTTGTTTTTGTTCAATCTTTTAATATCTTTGTTAAATCAGTAGATGGAACGACAGGTTTAGTTCAGTGATCATATGGATTCAAGGAAGAAGCAGATACTGGTAACTGTAATGTGCTTCCTTGAGGAGAGCCTGAAATGTTTTTGTTTTTCTTTACTAAAAAAAAAAAATACTAAAACGCTTACTGCCCAAATAAACAGCTTCATGTCTAAGGGCTTTCACACAGTCTACTGTATACAGGCCAGGAAATCAAGCAGTTGAAGAACTCGGCACATGTAATAAACAGCTCTGACCACGGTTCCTTGTGTAAGGATGTCCTTATTACATAACCCGTGGAATAACACTTCCAGAAGGCCAGTCAGGGAGCACTCATACTCAAGGATTACACGCTAATGCAAAAGAGTCACTGTCTGATACCTAATTTGTCTGGAAGTAAGCTACCATGTGTCACAAATGCTATCATTTGAGTGCTATCCTTTGGCCTTCTTGTTTGCAGTTTTTTACTTACGGACAAGTTTAACATGGCAAAGACTACAGCAATATAACGACATTGTTTGGGACATTCAGAATCAGTTTCTTGGCCAATTGAGCAAGGGTTGTAATAATTTTTGTCAGCATTCCGCTACTGTGCATGTCATATGTCATATGTAAAAGTTTGTACACCCCTGTAAAATTGGGTTAACACTTAAATATTATCCACCATTTACTCAAATTCTATATATTTAGTGGATATTTAATGGAAAACATAATATGAAATGTGTCTATATCCACTTATTTTTTACTTCTTTTTTTTTTTTTACTTTTTGATACTTTTTCAATATAAATATAGCTGTCCATGAAAATGTGCAAAAGTGTGTTCTCTCTAGAGGATTTAAACGATGTAACTGGACCAACTGAAACTTATACAGGCTGCCCACTAGTTGCCCACTAGACAGCTACACAGCTTTTTATAGTGACATTTATAGGAATGTATGATCAGTTACTTACACATGCAGTGTAATAATTGTGGTAGTAGATTTAAAGTTCTTGAAAGTTTGAACTATTTCTTTGTTTTACATGCCTTTCTACTGTGAC
This sequence comes from Phenacogrammus interruptus, assembly GCA_037974425.1. NCBI lineage: Eukaryota > Metazoa > Chordata > Actinopteri > Characiformes > Alestidae > Phenacogrammus > Phenacogrammus interruptus. The sequence goes on along the minus strand of JBBPCW010000027.1, from coordinate 5,902,653 downwards.
CGAATGCGGCAAATGTTTGTCATTCTAGAAAGAAAAGGGATAGCACCCTCCATCCATTTACTATTTGAGCTGCTTATCCTAAGCATGGTTGCAGGGGGTTCTGGAGCCTCTCCCAACTGGCGGAAAAACACCCTAGACAGGTCACCAGTCCATCACAGAGCAGGGGATACCATTGTACAAAAAAGCTTAAATGTACCAGCCTTCACATGTTGCTTTCGCCCTTTTACCCCTATATCCACAAAACCAACCCCCAGCTGATGGGTCTGTGCTGTGGACTCCCTCATCCTTATCTCCTCTCTATCAGTGCTCAGTCATCTGCACTGTGACCATCTGCTCCTGTAGCTAGCCACGGATCCACAATCTGACGATCCAAACAGCACGGCTCTTGGGTAGAGGTTGTATATAATATTTTCTGTTGCCTGCTAGATGGTGTGTAATGCTTCCTGTTTGCTTTTATTAATGATCTTACCAATGCCCCCACAGAGTCATGAATTTGTCAATAACAGAATGCATTCCTTATAAACAACAGAAAATATACACTTTAAATATATTCCAGCAACACAGCAGTATAACTGACACTCATATTTTATGTTTTTTTAATAAATGTAAAATTACACATATAAAATTATTATATGTTATCAACATGTTTAGCTCTCTAAATCAGTATTTGCATGGGTGATAAAATGCTAATGTCAGTTGACTGCTCCTACAAATGTTCCTAATGTAGTCAATGTTCAGTCAAGTGTAGTAAAGCTCATGGAGTCTGTCAATACTGGCAAAGATGGCTTGAAAACAGGCGTATCATCCGAGGTGAAAGTGGTCTCTTCAGCCAGTCCCTCAGAGCAAAAAATCTGGGTCAGAGGGGAATTGGTCCTGAAGCACTCCACAAACGCAGCAGAGAGGAGTGGCTGATGTCCACAGCCATGCTGCGTGTTCCACAGTTCTTCTCCAATATCTAGTAGCTCTCACAAAGCACAAGGGAAGCATATGTGTTTATCTCACACATCCTCTGAGAACCATGTTCTCTCCATAAAGCCCCCAAACTAAACACATGTGGACACAGCAATGACCTCCACATGTAACAAAAACCCAGCAGCTTGTATATCCAAGCCTGTATTAGCTGACTTTTGGTTTTAAAAATATTATAGCAATTCCAGTGTATACAATTAGTGAAAAAGTAAATATATTCTTCCCAGAAAGTAAACTGATCTAAATGAATGTGGGTGCCATGATATCTGGGTTGCAGTCCTCCCCACCTGCACGTACACAGAAAAAAATCTTGGCTCATGAATGCATTCTATATGTAGGCAGTATATTGAGTATGTCTTATTATAACCTTTCTGGTAGGATATCAAGAGGTGGCAGGATATTTAAACTATTTTCAGGCACTATTACTTATTTAATCTTATTTAATATGATCTTATCAAGTGAAAGATCCTCCTTCAAGTACTACTTATAATTAGCCGGCTCAGGAAGATAATATTAGATATATGTCTACATGTACTCTTTAGATATTCTGCAGAGTTACACATGCATATCACGTCTCTGCTTATCTTTTTGTGAAGGAAGAAGGATTTGATTGCTGAAATCAATTATAGATATAGGGGAAAGCCTCTTGCAGTGTACATTGGTGTGGGGTTAGTCGACAGGCAGCAGTGTTGTGTGTCACCTCAAACAGCATGGAGTCCGTTAGGCTAAGAGCATCTCTTTTGTGTGGTAAAAGATTAATAGGTCGGCCCGTTTTATCTGGGTGAGCAGCAGACTACGGGGAGAATGTGGAAGCAAACTGAAAAGGGCTGCAGAGAGACAGGCGGCATAGCTCAGTCAGTGCAGATCAACACAGTAAATAATACCGAGAAAGCGCAACAGTGGCAGGGCACGAAAGAATGATTTCAAAATGGGTCAAACACCATTAGCCATAAAAGAGCTTTTGCTCTGGGAAACTATAGTATATGCGAAGCAATTCTGAACCACTCCTGCCAGTCCACACATGATGAAATTTTCACACAATATAAAACACAGGTGATATTTACACATTACGAAAAAATAAAATATGGCCCAACAGCACTAAGTCAATAAGCACATAAACAATATGCATTTATTACACCATTGTTTATTGTTCTCTGTTGTTGAATTCAATAACCACCCTCCCTCAACATGGATAATTCTCAAGAGTCACTGTCATGAAACACAGTCCAACAGAAATAGTCCATAATCTATTATGAATGAACTAGTAGTAGCAGGTCAAGATAACAAGAAAAAATGTAATCATCAGAAACCACAACACATTTTTCTTAACCACGTTTTCATGCTGGTTTCAGATCTGCTTTCATTTTTTTTTCAGTCACATCAACTTTTTGAATTATGAGTAGCATTAGATTTGCAATAGACTTTCATGCGGCACCAATCAAGTAACTGTTTCAATATTTTCATTGTGAAGTCAGAAATGCGCACACTGTGGTATAGATATAATGATCAGTGTCAGTCAGCTACCACTGTTTCTTCAAAAACACTTTTGGTCTTTGTTGTTTTTTTTAATAAATCAATACTATTGGTCAGTCTCCACGTGGGTCTGTAAAATTTAGAAATTATTAGCCAATGAAAAGTTTTGAAAATAGCTCAGGATGTTTGATGACACAGTATTCATTCATTTAGAATAAAAATATTTTTTCAGTTTCCTGAAAAATAGCCGTTTTGGACATATGAGGTTTCCGCCCGACAGTGACGATATGATTATTATATGATCATTATACCAACTATCATGCAGTATATAACTAGCTTCATCACAAAAACTGTATGTGATTTGAAATCAGCATGAAAAACACTACAAAACCCACATAAATTTATATCTGATGATTCTGACCTGTTGACCTGTGTAATGGGAATATTTTACTTTTTATTAACTTCCCTCATAAATGATGAATGTTTTTGTTCCCCCAGCAGAGATGTGACTGGTCAATAAACAAACAAAAACTCAAAAGCAAACCAAACTCCCCTGCTTGCCTTAGTCTACCTGCTTTTACTGCTTTTCTCCTTTTATTTACTCTCCTTCTCTTGATCATCTTCAGTCTTCAACAAGGGCATGCCACCTCATAGAAGACTTGCCTTGCTTATCAGCAGCCTTATTAAAAGCAGCCAGAGTCCTAATCTGTGCCTGGTGTCTTGAATTTGTGAAGATAACATCTGCACTGAGTGCTTTGATGTCTATCCAGCCTGAAATAGAATGGGCTTTGCTGCATGGATGAAGCTTTGGGAGTGGTTCCTGAGGAGGTGAATGAGGAAGGAAGAAGGTCCTTCATGATGATGTAAAGATGTTTCTGAATATGATAAGTGCACCAGATTTCCTAGCAGGTCTGAAGCTCAAACTGCTGCCCATTTACAGTACCCAGAGTACATGAGCTCTGAAGCTCAAACTACGTATGTGTTTTTGATTCATGCTCAAGCTCTTCTGCTCAGTTGTCTTCTGTCATGGTTTTGCTGCTGTCATGGTTTTGCTAATTCAGGACTGCTGACAAATCACATGGTCTTGAACCATTGGTCTTTCTCTGTGACAAGGACAAGGATCAATAAGCAACCTTGCGACCTCCATATCTGGCAACCGCAGAGTGAACACAAATCTCGAAATCTCACATTTATATCTGACAGAGATGTCTGTATTCAGTTTGGTTTACTTAAAAACTAAAAAGAAAATAAATAAAAATGAAGTAAAATAAAAAGTGGAATGACAATTTTATGTTTCAGTGTTAAAATGCAGTTCAGTTTATCATATTACAGACTATGACCAAGGACACCACACACACAGATAACCATGTCTCTATTCTTTACATTTTGAACAATTTTTTTTAACCTAGACTATTTTTAAAATAATAAACGAAAATATATACTGAGCCGTCCTAACAGAGTGTCATTACCAAATCATGGTTTATATCAATCACAGTTTTAAATTAGCTGTATATTTCGTATCTGGAAAGCATACAAACTGAACATAAATTATTACTGCAGATTAGGATGTTAATAGCTAACTACCATTGTATTATCCATTTTATCTTAAAACCATTGTATTAAGTAATATAATATCACAATAGTGCAATAGACACGCAAGCAGAAAACAACAAAACAGCTGTGAGTGGGCTTTTGGGTTGTGGGTGTAGCATTCAGTCAACACCTCAGTGCTACATATGATAAGTGCACTCAGGCGTTAAAATCATTAAAAGCAAGAGTGTTGCTTAAAGCAATTAGCACTATGTAAGCAAGACCTCACTGCGTGTCTTCCAGCAAACCACTGTGCTGCCTGAGAGGTTGTTTATGTGGTGTCTCTGTTTTTAAGCCGTTTACAGAGTCTGGCATCCGATACTACCTTTACCCCAATAATATGTCTGTCTCCTGATTCGAAAGATTGGTCTTCTTTCAGTTAAATAAACTGTTTATTTCAGGCATGCTTGAACAACATCCAGTCTGTACAAGTATATTTAAAGCACTGCTTTGAAATGTTACATACAGAGAGCAGTTCACTGCATGGAATTTGACAGGGAACAGGTTCTCAATCTCAGTCCTAAAGGCCATACATTTTTTTGGTTTCTTTCCTGGCCTTAAAATTCCCCTGACAAATGTTAGAAACTGGCTGAACCTGTGAAATCTTTATAGAGTTGACTGTATCTTTTAGGCCTCGTCCACACGGACATTCGAAATGAACGCACTCTGAACGCCATAGGCGTTTTTGTGGTGTTTGGTAGAGACGCTTGATTGACGTCAGCAAGGCGTTCGACTGGCATTAGTTTGACGCTGTTTAATGCCAGCCTGACGCCCAATCTGTAGTTTTGTCTATTTACCTGTGGGGGCAGTAATTACTCTGTCCAGAGTGTTTACACGTGTGTCCTCTTGGTTTATAGTTCTGCACTGAAAACATGGAACCCTATTCTTTCTTAAAGCTTACCATTTATATTCTTGTTTTAAAACGAGTTGGGCTGGATCAATGTCCGACATTTTTCGTAAAACGTGGTTTTTCCCAGTTGCCGTACAGAATCATTGGACATATTCGGTCTTCCAGAACGTCAAAGTAAACGTCATAGCGAGGTTTTCCTCGCGTTCGTATGGATTTTGACGCCAAGAAAACGTTGCATGCAGCATTTATTTGACGCTGACCGAACGCGCAGCCGGCCAAACGCCGGTGCTGAAAGCCCGCGTAGATGCTTTGATCTGCTTCAATGAGCAGAAAAATGGGCGCCGTTCAATAGGTGCTCACCTGGCGTCACGAACGCCAGAAAAACGCCTGGTTCAGGTGTCCGTGTGAACGGGGCCTTAGTTCTGACCTTAAATTTTTACCTACAGGACAAATTTTGACACTAATCATGAACAGAATATTATTTGTTGCCATGTAAATTCTAATGTACCTTTTATCATTTCTTGTTTGTTTTCCAGCTCGCACTTTGATACTGTGGAACCAAACGTCCAGTTCAAGTAATTCCACAGGTGAGTTTACTCATCATTAAGTGTCAGTGAATGAGTTAGCACCCCTAACTCCTTTAATAATTTACAGTTTGAACTTAGCCTTAGTTTAGGTCTGTTTAAATTGTTTTAAATATATGATGTCAAAGAAGTTAAACTGGAAACATTTATCTTTAATTCCAGTCTAAAAAGAAGAACCTATTTTAGTTGAGTTAATGATTCTATGCATTTGCTTGGTTAGGTTTCAACACTGATAATCTTGAATCACACTTCTTGCAACTCCTACACAGCATTATTGCCACTACACAGATAAATGTATGGCATCCTACTTAACAGAACATACACCTGAAGTTCGGTTTTCCAAGGATTTTTGTTTTGTCTTTTGCTGGTCCTCGTGAAACATGAATAATTATCTCAAAAACAAATACATTCCAAAATCTGGAGCTGTTAAAGGACCCATATCTGACAGTTTTCTTGTGGTTTAGTTTTCCTTTGTGGCCACTCCCATAACTTCTGTGTGGGTTTAAGTATTAACAGCTAAGTGATTTTTACAAGATCATTTCCCCACATCTTGATCCTTAAAAAGGCTGTTTCTGTTACTCTGCCATTAGGATGAAAGGGTTTATCTCAATCAAAAAGACGTAAATACTCTGGGTACTTCACTGTAAATGGGCAGAGCTGAGGGGGCATATACAAATATATATATATATATATTTTTTGTGACATGACAGAAGCAATGGATTCAACATGGATAATTTTTGCTGTGTGGTTTCGGTGTGTAGACTGTTTCAGAATTTTGTTAAAATATCACAGTAATGATATTTATTCATTACACAGAATCTGGAGACTTAATGAGCCACTTCAGATTCTCACAAATGAATAAGAGTTGTCCAGATCCACAGTTGATTTACATATAAATCAGTGTTTCCTAAAGCAGCTGACAGATGTGAATCCAAGAACATTGTGTACACTTCCACTTGATTTATTAATTAATTCACTTATTTACCTGTTTATTTCATTTAGATTTTTTGGATGAATGGGAGCTTGTTGTCTCAGCCCAGTTCAGATTTCATCTATGTGAGCTGCTTCCTCTGATCTGTGCCTTTTTAATTAGTCTAAAGTCCCTCCAGACACAAAGCGTTGCACTTTTTATCTTCTCACTGTTTGAATGAGAGAGTAGCTGGAATTTGTGTCAGCAGCGACGTGCTCCACTTACAGCAAGTAGGAAGAGACTTTTTTTCCTGATATTACAGCAGAAAAGGAGCACTAATGGCCCGTCAGGTCACATACCATTTAGCTCATATTAGTGGACCAATTGTATATCATAGGATCCAACAAAGTGTCTTGACTGAAGCATATTTCTCTATATACACATTCATTATTCTATACTTTAATATCCTTAATCCATCAAATTCTGTGTTCTTCCCCATTCCTTCTATATTATACTGAATTGTAGACATTTATAAATTGAATACTTTATATGAATACATTGCTATCATTTAATGAGATCAATTATTTGTGGAATCGTACTCTTATACAAACCTTTTCAGTGTCTCTGTAGCTTCCAGTAACCAGTTGCAACTCTTATTTACTATATAAATAGACAATGGAAGTGTTCAAGTGTTCAGTTAAAGTTGTTGGACCCCATTCCTGCACTCCTAAGCAGAGAAACACCCTCGACAAGCTGCTAGTCCTTCACAGTGCACACACAGACAAACACACATTCACACCTAAGGGCAATTTGAAATATAAAAAAGAACTAATAAAAAATAAGAAAAATAAAAGCAAATAGACCCTTTTCACATGTTCCTACTTGATGCAGTGAAGGTAGTGTGGGATTTACAACATCACAGTGGTTTTATATTTTGCATTTTCAAGCCCTTATCAAGATACTGAAGATGTGACTTTGGCAGGAAATTGATGATTGACATCCTCTACAGTGAACATACTTCTGCAATGGACCCCTGTTGTTCTGTCTCTTTCTGTTACTCACACACAGAAGAAGACATTTCACATAAGCAATCCCTGCTGCTCTCTATCTTATCTGACACTGATCTCCAAAATTAACGGAAGTCACAAACAGACAAACAGAACAAATGGCATTAGTCACTGTCAAATGAAAACTTTTTCGGGGGTTACTAGATGGCACAGGTTAGCACTCCAGATTTCCTGTAAAGAACCCTCATTAAGAGTCCAATCAACTCATAATAGTATAATGAGCCACTATAATCTGCCACTTTGCCTCTTGTTTCTTAGGGCCCCTATACAGATCAACACAAATATAAACACCCAACCATATACTCAAGTATAAGGCAGCATATTATACATTAATCTATAGCAAATATTACTTGCCTTTTCACAAAGTACATGTGATTGCATGGCTGCTATAAAACGAGTATTTGAGACACCTAAACATTGGTTTTATGAACAGAAAAGGTTTATATAAAAAAAAACTGAAAAAAATGAATGCATTAATTCAAAACCCCTAGTTAGAATATATTTTTTTGTCAATGATTTATTTAAATTTGGGCTTAGCCATTTCTCAGTACAGCAACAAACCTGAAACAGTTAATTAATCTCATACTGATCCGCATAGACAAATCTGCGTACCTCTTTATAGCTCAGTTATCCCATCAGAAGATGTTTTAAGCTAAATTACAGATCTGATGTCTGGAAGTTTTATTTTAGTGATCAGTGTTGATACAAGTGTTGATGCAACCAGTTCAATATTCTCAATGCAGATATTTTGGCAAGAAACAACTATTGCCAGATAATTGGAGAATAGTATAATGGTTTTTATTTATAAATAAAAAATATTTATTGAGTGGTAGTGAACCATGTAAATTACATTTTTAAGTGCTGCACTGAGTACTGAAGACTACCATATGAACACAACCCAGTGTGCATCACATATTGATGAGTGGTAGAGGGATACTGTAAGCTTGGTCTCATACTGAGAACACTGTATGATGCCTTTTCACGGGGTGGGGGGGGGAGGGGGCACATCAACAAGACTGAGATTTGAACCTGAATCCAGTCGGCAGGACTCCCAACTTTGTGGTTCTTTTTTCTAACCACCTAAGAGCCTTAATTTACTGGATTAACAAATTCTCATGAAACTCGGCTCATTGAGACTCCGCAGGATGTTTGTAGATATGGCCAACAGTGCTGAGCTAAAGAGCATTTCACACACTGCAGAGCATGGCAGACCTTGAGCTAGCCCAGGGGAGAAGAAAGGGAGTAGTCTCAGGGGAGGATTAGTCTTAAATCACCATCCACAGAAATTTGTTTTGATGATCAAATGTGAGGAAGAGACACTCAGTTCTCAAAATGGAAGCCAATTAAGACATGAAAACACACACACAAAGGAAGTGACAAAGGAAAATTAAATATGTAGTATCTCATAGAAACTCACTTGTGATTTGTGTTTCCTTGGGTCATTACTGTTAATAGGCAAAGTTTCTCATCAGCAAAATATGTTTACATGATTTGCATTATGTATTAGTCTACTGCAGAATCAGAGGAAAATGCATTAACACTGAGGAGAACAGAATTTACAACTCAGCAACAGATCCTTACAGTGTGAGCACAGAACCTCACCGTAGGCCTGGGAATTCATAAACAATGCTCAAAATACCTAATTAAATCTCTCTCTTTCTCTCTGTGTCTCAGGTTTGTTCTGTAACATATCTGTAGATCGCATTGGCACGTGTTGGCCCAAGAGCAACGCCGGTGAAGTGGTATCACGGCCCTGTCCCGAGACCTTCCAGGGCGTCCGCTACAACACTACCAGTGAGTTCAGCACTAATTCTCTAGCACTGATGAAAAGGAAAGAGGGATTATTTAATTACGAATATGTGTGCAGTATTGTTTTGCAGAAAGGTTGCTGCAATTTGAGTGCTAATAGAAAATCTTCACTCACTGACATAGTAAATGTCATTGAATGAGTTTTACTTGTTCTCAACCACTCTACCAGCACCTTCTGACCATAGAGTATTTCTACACACCTCAGCATTCTCAGAGGACACCACCTATCACTTCCTTTGGTTGCATAATCAAGGACATGCAGAATAGCTAGTATGTTGCCTAGTGAGAGGACAAATTGATTTTATCAGAAGCGAAACAGTCAGAGGCGTTATTGCTTTTGGGTTAGGTGCAGTTACACATGGTGTTGTATATGCATGTGTCCCTGGCATCAGTAGATAAGGAACGAAATAGCCGAGGCTGCATCTGTGGCCTGCCAGATGAGACCTAGGTTTCACATGCATGCATGGTGTGTGTGCCTGCTTATGCACAAATGTGTGTTTTAACATGAAAAGTGCATTAATTAGCGAAACATTGCTGAGACAATACTAGTTATTCCCACAAGAGAAAAAGGAGACCTTCTTCCCTGTGGACTGTGGAGGTGTAGGTTTTTCTAAATTAGTTTCACATAGTCGCATGCTGAATATTCACATTCTCCATTTTACCCCTCTCCCAACCTCAGCCTGAGGGAGCTCTGCAGAGTCAGGGGCTTAGTTCCAGCTCCAAATTATGATAATGACTATTGTCGAAAACTACTTGTGTATTCTTAGCCCGTGCACTCGTTTGCCCCAAAGACTTTTCTCCTTTCTCTGTGTTGTAATCTCAAGGGTAGGATGTGTTTTTTTGTGTGAAACTTTCGAATGACAGTAAATAAAGTTATCATGGAAGGCACAAGGGGTACGGAAATGTCTGCAGGGTGTACATGCACATCTAGCCAGAGGATTATAGATATAATTCTTTATCAGAAATATAAAATAGAATTAAAAGCCCAAGGGTTTCACTTTCAAATGTTCAGAATATTAACATTTCAGTACTTACATCTAATTTGACCAGGGAATTTCAAACTGTAGTTAAGTAATAAATAATTATTCTAGAAGTAATTCCAAGTGTGTGGGTGTGTCTAAATATCACAGAAGTGAAAAACAAATTCAAAAACATATGAAAGAACAAAATAATTGGGCGACTGACCAGTATGTCAAGAGTGACTTTTATCACACTGCATTCACTTCCATTCTTCTTAGGAGGCTTTTCACAAAATGTTTGAGTGTTTCTGAGGGAATTTGTGCCCATTAATTCTGTGGAGCATTTATGAGGTCAGGTACTGATGTTGGACGAGAAGGCCTGGCTCACAATCTCTGTTCCAGTTCATCCCAAAGGTGTTGGATGGGGTTGAGGTCAGGACTCTGTGCAGACCAGTCAAGTTCTTTCACACCAAACTCCTCCAGCCCTGTCTTTATGGAGTTTGCTTTGTGCACTGGGACACAGTAATGCTGGAATAGTGTGTCCACAAAGGTGGAAGCATGGCGTTATCTAAAATGCCTTGGTATGCTTGATTTATAAGACTGTTAAATTTGAAACTGTTAAAAAAGAAATAAAGAAATAAAATGATATATATAATTATATATTAGCCTGGTGACATTGTCTTAATAGTGTCAGATGTTATATTATTTTTATTTCCACTGTATATATAGTTTTAGTAAGATTAAGGTTCTGCACTTGTTTTCCCTTTCCACTCATAAAAACTAATAAATGTAACATAGTGAATTTCATAGAAAAGTTCTTGCCTTGGTGATCTACATTCGACATCTGGCATTATAATCAAATAGCCAAAAGCAGGAAGTGAGAAGGCAGTGTTAGAGAGAAAACATGCTGCTGTCTGTCAGTCATATTCTTAGAAATGGATGCACATTGTGTATGGGAGAGAATATTAAGACTGGAAGCCAAAAATGTGGTCAAAAGGTCTAGTGTGAGGAAATCTGGATGACCAGCCATGGAACAGTCTGAACCATTATGAAAAATAGTTGTTTACTATATTTTGGCATACGTTCTGCTTCTTTGTTTCCTGTTACAACATGGAGCAAACTTCTTAGCCAGACTGCAGAAGATGAAAATCAAATTCTGTATGCATGACAGTACAACCAGACTCCACACATGCACACACACTTACATACAATAGCAGCAATCAAGGAGCAGATATGGTACAGCGAGTCCAGGACATGACCTTTGTGTGTTCTGTCATAGTTTACAAGTAAACAGACTTGCATACAAGTACACATCAACAAGATTATAGATTCACAGACATTAAAAGGTTTTATAATGTGGTTCAGTTAGTGAACCACGCTGAAAATCTGATTGATTATACAGTAGCAGTCCCACCCAAGAATTATATTGCATGTCTCTAGGCAGAGAGGCTCAAAATAAATGAGAGCACAACATAAATCCTCCATGGGGCCTCTCCAACTGTAAGTGTGTGTGTGTGTGTGTGTGTGTGTGTGTGTGTGTGTGTGTGTGTGTGTGTGTGTGTGTGTGTGTGTGTGT
>JBBPCW010000027.1:5874535-5887124 GCA_037974425.1 Phenacogrammus interruptus | reverse complement strand
GTGTGTGTGTGTGTGTGTGTGTGTGTGTGTGTGTGTGTGTGTGTGTGTGTGTGTGTGTGTGTGTGTGTGTGTTAGTTTAGCATATTGAGATTAATGCAATTAGAGTATGCAAACTTTTTTTCTATGTAGGCACTACAGTCATTCTACATTTTAAAGTACAATATCAAGGTATTAACAGTAAACAACATTCTCTTCTATTTCCCAGTGTGAACACATTACTTGAAATTAACAGGGGCCAGTAGACAACAGAAGTGCTTAATATTACAGAAACCACAGTTTTTTGTTAAAAACCAACTTGTCTAATCAATAGCACTGTCACAGTCAACATGCTAGTATTAATGCCATTTATTAATGCCACTCATTATGATCACTGCTGCAGCCTTTATCATAATGTTTGCCATATAATGTTTGTCATAGGTTTTTTATTTTCTTGCCACCAGTTCACACATTCTACTTGAACCCTGTTGATCACCGTTTATTCTTGTAAAGACTTCTGCCGCAGTTATATTGTAGCATGTGGTACGTCCAGCTGTCACTGTGAAGCTCTTAAGCTTAGTCAGAATGGTCACCCTATAGGATCACTGGAGTGTAAAACTACTGCAGAAGATATGTGTACATGGAAGCACATAGATGTGTCAGGAAATTCTAATATCTGAAAATAATTGGAATGTTACTCAGAAATGATGCTTTATTTCATTGTGTGAAAATATGCATCCCTTTCGGTCAGTAAGAAAATGGGGGCTTCTGCTCCCTCGTGTTTTGCTGTTTCTACTTTATTAGCTGCAGCAAAAGTGCCTGTGAAAGAAGTAATAGGACAGTTCTTCTCACTTGAGTGATTATCACATTAGAAGTATGCTCAAGTGACTGGGTGTCATTCTTTCCTCTTTCATACTCCATATTTCCAACATAGAAAAAATGTTTCCAGTGGGTTACTCACCTACAGTCTTAAAGAAGATTGGTGTGAGGAGGGTAGGTCCAGCATCAACTGAGAATGCAGATGCACACAGTAAAGTAGATAAAGAAAATAAAAAGAATTTAAATAGCTAAAAATGTCTGTCTATGAGTATGCCACTGTCTTATGTGCATTTCATCTTTGTGGGCAAAGTGAATACAAAAATGAAAACTCTTCACAGGTTTACCTTTCTTAATACCTTCGTTGACTTCTTCTATTATTTCTCAGGTCCTGTAGGTGCTACATTACGTGAGCTCTCAAAACACAAAAAAGCACTTGGACAGATTGGTAAAGTTGATGCTCTCTAGAGGAAGGGCTAAGGTGAAAGCAATGACACTGAAGCTGCTGTAGTCTGTTCATTCCCTAAGGTGTGGTACAAGTGGCATGGTGCTAATGCAACACTATAGTAAGCGTTACCCCTGCCAATACTGACAGAAAATGTTAGGTTGATAGATTTGTAAAGGTAGTACCATGGAAGCTAAAGGACTGTTAATATATCTCCCACCAAAAAGGTCCCTTAAGACCTAACATTGTGAAACAGACTCGTCCTGCAAGAGCTGGCAGCCCTGAATGACAGTAGTGTAGTCTGATAGAGAAGAGCAGTGAAGAATCCAGAGATTCTTGTTATTTATAGATTTCTGAGTCTGCCATATTAACCTATATTAACTGCAGCATTCAAGGTTCATCCATTCACTCTACTGGCAGAAAGGGTTCTTTGGAGCACTGCAATACAAAAACCATTTTTGCTTCTCTAAAGAATCATGACTGGTCTTTAGTGAACTTAGGGAATCCTCATAATGCAACGGTTCTATCCGGGTTAGAATCGTTGGTTACCCTGATTGCTTGGTGCACCCTTCCATCCATCACTGAAAAAACATCTCAGGGGTGAGTTAATAAAAAATGCTGATGCTAGAGCGGTTAAGCCAATGGAAAAGAAGGGGGAAAAGAAAGTAGGGTGGGTGGCGCTCTGCAACCAGTGTGCCATTTGGTATCACTGCCTAGATTACAGGGAACTATCTTTGAAGAGCTCATCTGTGAGGATTTGACTCTGCATTTGTGTTGAAAGCAAAGGAAACAAGACTATGCAAGTGCAAGACTATGTGTGTGCCCACACTGCCACCGTAATCAATGGTGGGATGAAAGGCTCAAAGGCCCTGACAGTCTGCTTTTCCAGTGGCAGATGGAAGAGGCTTAGGTGCAGGCCCTCTGAAGTCTGCTGGATGCCTGTGTGGTTGGTCTCAGGAAGCACAGAGAGGGTGAAGATAAGTCCACAGAATTCATCTCTCAGCCTGCCATATTTCACACCGATAAAGACCACCTGTGCTCACTGTCCTAGAAATGTGTGCATGATAGTGCTGCATTCCTCAGTAATATTAGTTGTTTTTTTTCTGTACAGAATGATCTTTCCTGGAAGACAACAAGTGTACTAGACTGCTTCATCAATAGATTTAATCCTCCCCTCTGGCTACATGATTAAAGGGGATATGCATAATTTCGTAGTATTTTATGGACCCTTATTGATTGTACAGATTTCTCTCCCCTCTGTACTTTAGTAGAACCTGATGACCTTTCATAACCTGTGTGTGGAGGTATCATGGGGTCGACAACCAGTGAGGACCACAGGAAATCGGTGACAGATTTGTGTAGCAGGAGTGCACAGCCTGGAGGCACAGGGAGGGGTTCCTGGCCCCTATGATCACAGACCACATGATACCTCCACACACACGTACATACACTCAAACCAACCTGATTATTGCGTGATCAGCATATGGTCCCTAGAACATAAGCATATCAGGGGACAAGCTTCAAAAGAATACTTTGCATAGGACACAAAAAAATCCACCCACTAAAGTATAGAAAAGCTTCCAAAGTGATGACCGCTAAGCTGTTTTGCAACAATTCAAATGATTAAACCTTCAAATGGGATCAGGATAGCAGTCATCAAGATGCATATCTGCACCTCTACTTCATTTTCCAACAAAATAAAATATTTAACACTACTAAAGTTCTAATCGGCTGTTGTTGTAAGATAGGACCTTGTAAAGTGATCCTGACTGATTTTTGGTTGGAAGTGACATTGTTTGCATAATGCTTTGGGATTATTTGTGGGTTGTTGTGTGTGTTTTTTTTTTTAATATCCACAGCACTCAGCCAGACATACAGTTCTAATCCAACAGAAGCCCTCTAAAGTAATAATCCTGAAAATTGACAGATTAGATGAGGGATTATTGAAGAGTCAGCTCTATCCAGTGTAATCCATGTGTGGATGTTGTGCTGCTGTGATCTCTGCTATAGTTTGCTCATTACAACACTTAGGTTTTAATAGGATGACAGAATATCATGTTTTACCACTTTTGTTAATGAATAAACTTCATATTCTGATGAATTTGCAAAGCTAAACTATGCTGTAGTGCATAGTTAGGGTTGTTTGGAAAGCTAGTGCCACTGCAAGACATCTCCAGTATGTGTGTCACTTTTATGTTTTGTTTTATCAAGGTTTTTTGGAAGCCTTTTAAGTGTCCCTTTAATCTGTTAATTCAATGGCTTGGCTGTCAGTAGGCCACATTCCACCACAGAACTCTTAGCAAATGCTCTGGTTTGGTCAACTAACACTTACTGGAACCAAAAATAATATCACTGTGTTGGAGTATAGTACAGAATTTTATAGAATTAGTTTTAAAAGCCTTTTCAAAAGCAAATGAATTCCAAGAAAAAAAAAAAAAAAAAACAAGAGATTAACTGATTAGGATAACTTTTATGAGTTAAGAAGCTTTGAAATCTTATTCCATGAGTAGAATGTCTGTGATCTGAAAGTGTGCAATCTTCCTGATGTGTTTTGGGCTTATATGTGTCCTCATTCTTTCAGAAAAAGAGCAAGCTGCACTACCACATTGCAGTGATCATAAACTACCTGGGCCACTGCATCTCTCTGGGAGCCCTGCTGGTCGCTTTCATTCTCTTTATGAGGCTCAGGTGAGACTGTTTTATTTGAGCTTTCCTTTATTTTTTCAAGGAAAGCAAGCAGATTTTAAAGGACTGTCATTGTTATATGGAAAATGGAAAAAAATATGTCAGTTATATGTGGTTTAATTTAAGCATCACCTCACATTAGAGCGCAAAAAAGATGCCCCTTTTCATGCAGCTTATGAAACTAAAAGAGCAGAGATGCATGAGAAATCCCACATTTGAATGTGTTCCACTCAACTCTCTGCAGCAATAATTGAGCTAAACTTGCACCTGCAACCCTCATTGCTGCTTCCAATGATAAAAACTATCCAAATGAAATTATTTAATCAAATCAATATAAACTACTAACAAAAACTAGCGTAATGGTTTTAAATGACACAGGAATTGTTATTGGTTCCACCATTGTCTCTCGTTCAGACATCTGTGATATCTATTTCTTAAAAATATACTCTATTTGCTTGTAGTGTCTGGACCTTAAAAAATACAAGATGTGCAAACTGTAATGACTTCAGAAGCTTGACATTCCTTAATTACTAACGTTAAACAAGAAATTTGTCCCATTGATATTTGGTCTGTAATAACTTGAATAGAATACATTAGGTCTTTAATAGATAACTTTAATATAATAAAATAACTTTAATAGTCTTGCCTTAGGTTTAAAAATGACTTTAGTCTTCAAAATTAGGTGCTAGAATCACACACAAAAAAAAACTTAATTAGCACTATTGACCTGAGTTTTTACCAGTCCTCTAATCAAGAACTTTTCATAAAATGTAGCCAATGTCCACTTGACTTTGGATCAGTTTAACTGAGTCTTATATTGCTCAAGTACTCATTATAACCCAAGTGTTGAAACTTTGTTTATGTCCACTGCTGACAAGGACATAGGGGTTACATATATTAACCTGTACCATATTTACTGCCGTGGCATTAATGGCTAAGAAAGGTCAGTTTTTATCCTTCATTGAAATGAAAATGTTGCCAGTCCATGGAATATTCCTGTTTGGTGAGATCTTAAGAACAGTGTCAGGAAAGCTGTTGCCCAGTTCACCCAGCAGCTTTCAGTTATGTGTTATATGGCTTCAGTACAAACAAAGAGCAGCTTAGTATTGCAACTCATGGGCAGGGCAATTGATTTTACCGCTGGATTCATGTGCTCAGGCACCACACTTGCTGTGGGGCATCAATGCCTAAGCTAGACTGGCATGCCCAGGTTGAATCCCAACTTCTCACCGAAAAGAAAATGCTGTAGGTCTACAAAATATTCTTCTTCATAGGATTGTGAGGAAAGCAGTTGCCCAACACATCCACCAGCTCTCAGTAATGACCTAATGAATTCTGACAGACAGATATCAAAAATATTCCAGAAATGCATTGTGAGCAAACAGGGGTATAACACTGCATTAAATCAGCTGTCCAAAGCAGAACGTATGTCTCTGGATTACTCGTGATTAGCCTGGATCAACATTCAAAATGAAACACTTTGAATAGGTGGTTTAGTACATTCACAATCTTCTCTGAATCTACTTGATTGCAGATTTGCAGATTGAAAGGTTCTGAGGGGATTAAATAATGCTTTGAGTACTGCCAGCTTGATTATCTTTGGATTAGACTGGGTAGATTAATCTGGGCAAAACGCCCCTTCCTTTTCCCAGGATTCCCAATCAGAGCATCTCATTCAGAGTCAGATAAGACAGCAGGGAGTTTTTGTCTTTGTTCTCATCATTGTTGTCCATGAGACATGTTGGTGGAGACAGTGACATCCACAACACCCATCTCCCTCCTGATTACCCTCTCCCTCCCTCAGCTAATTTCCCAAAGTCATTGCGTCATGGAGGGATTGTACTTGAGGGCAATAAATGGAAAACGGCGGTCATAAAGTTGCAGGCTGTCCGGCGCTGGTCTTCTTGTAGAGAATGAAATAAGCATCAGGAACAGATGTCCAAAGTACACACTGCCATGCTTCCACCCTCCATCCTATATCAATTTCTGACTCCATGTAGGGGGTGAGGGGAATGAATTTAAAACAGGCTTGTTAGTGTTTCATGGAGGTTTAATTTCAGGGATATTTAACTGTGTTTCTCAGAGCTCCTGATCCTGTTGGCCTATGTAACTCTCACAGAGCTCTGGCAGCTGTTGCAGACACTGAGAACTAAGAGGCTCAAGAGACAGAGATCCCCTTTTGAATCAATACCTCTCAATCGGAAACAGCTTCTATTATTAAGGAAAACATAAGGCAAAGTGTAATTCACTGAAAGAACTAGGATTTGACCCATTAAAAGCATTTAAAGGCAGACAGATTTTCATGAGCAGTAAGAAAAATAATAAGCTTGATTACATTATACAGATACCGCAGCGAAGACTTGTTTGAGATAATGCAGGCACATCTCTTGGATTATGTAACTCGCTATGCAATCTAGCTGTGATTTCAATGCGCAGATCCTCACAATGGCAATCTTGAATGGCTCATCTGAATATTGCATGTAGTGGGATTACATGCAGCCTAGGAATTTCCTTCCATCTGACTGCAGATGAATCATTGCAGGCCACACCAGAGACAAAGCCCGCCAGCTGGAGGATTTTGAGGCATTCCTGCAGGCATGCAGCAAGTGAAAGTACAGCTTTTTAAATGGGTGACATTCAATGTTTTCCTCAGGCATGAGAGTGCAAAAAAAGAGGGCAAAGACCCAAGGAGCAACACAGTGAAAGGCAACCTTGTAGCTACTTGAGTTAAGCCTGCAGTGAAAAGGCACTGTCCAAGTTCAGCTTTTCATATTCTGTTTCATTAAAAGTAGCATGTTTCAGACTCAGACAGAGACGGCCATCTTGTGTTGCAAGATGCCTTTCTAAAATATGTCTCCAGGGTAGTTTTGGACAACAGGGGAAAATAAATGACATGCACAATTGTCTGTTTAGCACATTACACCACAGAACGAGATGGCAGTAAACATCAAATTACGAGGCATACTTTGTGTGTCCACACCAAAAGCTCTCTCCAAGTAGCCCACAGAAAGCTTTTCAGACAAATGTATACTGTTGTTGGTCCAATGAGCTGCATTTACTGACTGGAATTGTATTATGGCACCAGTAAAACACCATTCTTGTAAACATTTTAGATAAATATGCTCCAAAAAATTCACAATCTGAGTCCATCCCCAGTGCTTGCAAGAAACTTCAGTAAAATGCTTGTTGTCATTGTTCACTCTGCCCTCAGGTAATAAACAATGAGAGCTGTCACACATGTATGTCTGAGCTATTTAGAATGCTGCCTGTTTCACTCATTCCCAAAAGAAAAATATACTTCAAAAATCTAGCAAAAGCACTGTGAGAGCAGTGAAAGACATCATATTGTCAGTCTTGATGATAATGCCATTAGGGAAGAAAAGCACAGATCTTAAAATAGTTTGTGCAAATTCATTTACAGATTTTTAAGTTAAAGTGCAATTATGACTGAACACTCATCAAAAGTTTTCTAAAGATTAATAAACTGTTTCTGTAATCTTGCGTAAGGAGGACCTCTGTACTGCTATTTGTGTCCGAGCTGACGTAGGAAGGGGCAGCAGGGTGAGGGAGGTAGCAGACCTTGGAGCACATGGTCACAGCATGAGCTTCTGGCCCTCTGCCAGAATCCTGCCGAGTTCCGCATGTATACAGGCCTCTCTCTCCAGCCAGGCCCCAGTGTGGGGTGTTACCGGTACATCTGCACACCATTTGGGCTGTGAGGCACTCTGGGAGGCCCTTCCGTAAGCTCTCTAGTGCTTCAGGAACCACATAAAGCAGATAGGCCTCTCTACAGTAGGCCCCCAACAGAGAGCGGAACCAAACTATCTTAATGCTTTTCTTCTGTCCTCGCTATTTACATGCTTGCCCCCTCCCCTGTTTATGGCCTGTGTGTTGTATCTCTGTCAACAGCATCGACAGTAGAGGAGCCTGTAGTCTGGAGCTTCTCGTGCCCTCAAACTGGCCAGACTTATTGTTGTCGATTATTTATGGCAAGGATTCTGCTCAAGATGATGATGTGGACTACTAACACCTGAGTTTTCAATGGACAGCTGCAGAAATGTACTTCTGTCAATGCTTTCGGTAGCAATGACCACAGTGCACTCACTAGTAGTCACTGAGCGAGAGTGTTTTAGACATTCACAGTGTATACAGTAACAAGACGCAAGTGACTCACATCACCAAGGACAGAATCTTGGCAATATATTATAAACATCACAATCAGTTCTGTGGTTTTAAAATCTCAGAAGGGAAAGTATTTGCATTGTTAGCTTACTGTCTGAAACAGCACACTGCTTGTGATCTGTTTTCCCTCCTGATCAATGTTAAAGACAGATTAATTAAATCAGAAGGTACTTAAAGAAATATATATATTTGCCTTAGCAAACCTGACTTGTTACTGTTCACTCTACCAAAACAGATGTGTAGATTTAAAAAAGCACAGTGTCAGTTTTGCCTGCTGCTGGCAAACCCAAATTTGCTCTTGCCAAAGTGACAGCTGAAATACAACCCTGTGGGCACTGGCTCAGTCATCTCCCCTTCTCTGAACTGCCAGACAATATAGATACAAAGCAAAATGTGCATTGCTTTATCCTGCAAAGCATTTGTTTTCATATGCCAAGACTGATGTTTCAAAGCTATGATCAAGAACATGAAATACCTTTAGAAGTGTAACTCATGTGGGAAAATGGCAAAAATAGCATGAGCAGGTTTGTTTTCATGTAAGGTATAAATTTCCAGAGAAGCTTTTAGTGTGTCACCTGATGTTTTATACATATTAGAAGCAATTAATCAGAACTTTACTGGAAGACTATTTTTACTTTGGTATTAGATTTCATGGTTTTTTTCATCAGTACCACAGTAGGCAAACACCCAGGTTTCCACAGAGGACAGCTTGTGGTCTGAGATTTGGAGCTTAAAACCTTTAGCCACCATCATGAATGTTCCCTGCCATGCAGCCATGGAGATGGTTGGCACTTTTGCTATTTGTGATCCATAAACCTGTAGTTAAGGACAACATGTGCACAGACTGAGCAAACCAGGCATTAGTCAGTAGTTACATATAGATATTTTGATTAGGTTGTTTTTCTCTTTACCTTTTCTGTCTGTCTCATGCTCTATTTCACTGTCCATTGAAGCCATATTTTACAATTATTTATATTTATTAAATTAAATCTTAATTTTTAAAATTTAAATGTAGGATGTAAACTTAGCAGCTGGTGGCCTAGTGGTTAGGGCATTCGCCCTGTGATCAAATAGGTCCAGGTTCATTTCCCAAGACTGCTAGGCCCAGGTTCGTTTCCCAAGACCGCTAGGCCCCTCAAAGGTACCCTGAGCAAGGTACCGTCCCTACGCACTGCTCCCCGGGCACTGTGTTCGTAGCTGCCCCCTGCTTCACTTGGTGAATGGGTTAAATGCAGAGGAAGTATTTCGTGCTGTTCACATTGTGTGCTGTGGTGTGTTCACGTATGACCAGGTTGTCACTTTCACTTTCACTAATATCTGATAACTTGCATGCATATAGTGTCATGATAATCTATTTTTAAACTGCATCGCAAAATCTTTAAAATATTTATTTTCAACAATCTTTATAAAATGTTAAATAATACACCATTTACTGTAACCTCATGAAAAGAAATATGCTGAAGTAGCCCTTACAGCACAGAGAAACAGCTGTGCCAGACACATAGGGAATGCATTCTTGCATGTTACCACTCCTCCTCATCTGTCCTCAGCATACCCAACAAAGGATGATGGATTGGACTGAAATTTGAAATTCGAAATTGTGATGAATGAATGAATCCACCCACCCAACATGCTCATTTGCTTAACTAATGACTTTTGCATTTATGACAGCCAGTAATAACACTCTGAGAGCTGTGATAAATGTAAGACCCTTCTCGTAAATACTAATGGAACAGGTTTTTGTCAAGGTCAGATGAGAACAATGAATATACATCTGAAAAGCTTTTTTAGATAAACTGGTTACGATGTAATTAGGGTCCACACATAGAGTTTGCTCCTTAGGCCATTGCTCCCAGCTTTAATGTAATTTTATCCTTTAATTAAGAGGAGAAGACACTAACACCAATGGCACTGCGTGATATGCTAGGCCACTACATGCCCACATTGTACATTTTACCAACAAAAACCATGTTTGATGTCCGTGGTGTCTTGTTAAATGTCATGTTTTAGAAATGTGCAGGTGCATGACACTAATTACTGACACAAGTACATGCTTTTATGGTTATTTTATTATCTTTTATTATCTTACAGTAATCCCCCGCTTTTCGCAGGGGTTACGTTCCAAGACCACCCGCGTATATTGAAAAAATGCGTTGTTGTGTTTTGGTTTAAAAAAATGCCTAAAATGCCTATTTTTATAGTGTAAACCCTAAACATGCCCTCAAATATGCTCCCAGAACACCTTTAATTTCATTTTAAATCCAGTTTAATGCATTACCCATAAATAATATGTAAAGGTTCACAAATAATCATAATCAACAAGTCCTTTCATGGGAATCATATTGTTTAATGAAACAGACAAAAACAATGTATAGAAAAACTGTCATCTTAAAAAATTGTTAACACACCAGGAAAGTGTAGGAAAAAGTTAAATATAAATTTTGAGGCAGCAATGTACTGATCTGGTTTGCCAGATAAACATTTTAATTGGAATTCACCACAGCTCATGTACTGCTGCCATATAAAGGTGAGGCCATTCTGATTGGTTTATTGCATGTTACGCTCAAAACCCACCTTGGAATAATTAAGAAAGCAAGGGCATCCTTTGTGTTCCTTGTGTTGGCACAAAGTCTGTTTAGTTTACAATCAAAATAGCGACACAGGGCAGGACATGCCCATAAATTTTAGTTTGTGTTTATTTTATTTACGCTTTGTGTTATTTCACCAAAATAGCCCTATGTCTCCTTAGTATATAGCTGTGCCTAAATTGTAAAAAAAAACTGTAACAATACAGATAAAAGCAAAATAAAAGACAGAGTTAAAAGAAAAACAAAATACATACTGGATACTGACTACTGGAGGAGAGAGTTCATTGGCAGTGGCATTGACAAAGACTGATGTTAAAGCTGGAACCACTCTTCGTTGAGAAATAAAAAGCCACAGATGGTGGTGTCCGCCTGATTAGTTATCCCATGCTTTAATGCGTGCCTTGCCATTAAAAACAAGAACCACAGCAAAAACCAGAATGCCTATACACAAACTACATTGCCAGAAGACTTCTTTTTAATAGTGTATCTTGCAGGCATACCACAACACAACAAATGCAGTTACACTCATAACAAAACATAATGTAATTAACTGATTTTATTCCTCACTTGTGGTGGACACAAGAAGAAAACCTATGGAATGCTCATTCAATATCATATTTGTATTTGTAAGCAGGTGGTATTTTAATATGATTTAAATCTGATTTTAAAAATGGAGGAAAAAAACAGACCCACCCGACTTAACAGACCCACCGACTTAAACCTGACAGTATAGAACCAGAATGTAAATTTAATTACTTGCACAAAAATGTTAAAAAATAACAACTATAGCTCCTGTGCTCCTCAACTGTACTGTTCTATTGCCACACAGTAAGGGATTACAAGAGGTCAAACATAACAGCTTCCTCTCACCACAGAAAGCACGCCTCCTGCAAACATCCATTAACCACAGCTGCACTTCCTAATTTCTCCTCATGAGTCTCATCATTTCAGTTTGTTTATATCTATTGATCCGGACCTATCCGCAGCCTTTCTCCATTATAATCTTGACATTTCCCCTCAAAGATTTAAATGGATTTTCCTTGGCCTAATCCATATATAGCAAATAAGAGCTTTTTCACACACAGCCACACATATGCGTGGCCTTTTTGTAGAGTTATGGTAGTGAGAGCCATTGTTCATAGATCTCATTTCACCAAGACACAGTGGGAGGTGAGAGAATATGAGGTGACCTCCAGTGTTGGAGCTCCAGGGCAGCTGAGAGGGCAACTGTAAAAGACTTTAATGAAGTTTAGTTATGCGATCTCACAAGTGTTGCACTTCATCAGGTACTGAGTGTCAGTCTAAAATGAAAAATCCCAGTGAGCTTCAGAAAGTGTAATATTGTTCTAATAATGTAATATTGTATTAATATTTGTGGAATATTATTAATATTGACTAGTGTTGGGCCATTATCTGCGTTAACGTGCTGCGTTAATGTGAGAATTTTATCGCACGATAAAAAAAAATGTGCCGTTAATCTATTCACAAAGGTGGGTTGGGAGCTGGGTCTATACTATGCAAGCTATGATGACTTTCACCGTGATATTTTAGCGCGGATTTACTCTCTCTCTCTGTCTGTCTGTCTGTCTCTCTCTCTATTTCTCTCTCTCTGGCTCTCTCTCGTTCGTGACTTTTCCAGATTGCGCCGGTTTTAAACCTGTCTTGCTCTCTCTGTTGCTCTCTTGTGTGCGCTCTCTCTCTGTGCCTCGCTCTCTCTTACTCTCTCTCGTTCATGACTTTTCCGGAGCGTGCGGATCAGCTCTCTCTCTCTCGCTCTCTGTCTCTGTCTCTCTCTTTCTCTGTCTCTCTCTCGCGCACTCTCTCTCTGTCTCTCTCTCTAGTTCATGACTTTTCCGGAGCGCGTGGATCGTCTTTCTCTCTCTCTCTCTCTCTCTCT